>JANJGN010004262.1:0-35018 GCA_026770705.1 Isurus oxyrinchus | reverse complement strand
TAAACAGAGGCAAACAGAGTTACACAGACTTAAACAGAGGCAAAAAGATTTAAACAGACTTAAACAGAGGCAAACAGAGTTAAGCAGTGTTAAACAGAGGCAAACAGTATTAAGCAGAGGCAAACAGTGTTAAGCAGAGGCAAACAGTGTTAAACAGAGGCAAACAGTGTTAAACAGAGGCAAACAGCGTTAAACAGAGGCAAACAGGGTTAAACAGAGGCAAACGGAGGCAAACAGGGTTAAACAGAGGTAAGCAGAGGCAGGCAGAGGCAAACAGAGGCAAACAGACTTTAACAGATGCAAACAGACTTAAACAGAGGCAAACAGTGTTAATCAAACTTAAACAGAGGCAAACAGAGTTAAACAGACTTAAACAGAGGTAAACAGAGTAAAGCAGTGTTAAACAGAGGCAAACAGTGTTAAGCAGAGGCAAACAGTGTTAGGCAGAGGCACACAGTGTTAAACAGAGGCAATCAGGGTTAAACAGAGGCAAACGGAGGCAAACAGGGTTAAACAGAGGCAAGCAGATGCAGGCAGAGGCAAACAGAGGCAAACAGACTTTAACAGATGCAAACAGACTTAAACAGAGGCAAACAGACTTTAACAGATGCAAACAGACTTAAACAGAGGCAAACAGACTTAAACAGAGGCAAACAGAGTTAAACAGAGGCAAACAGAGTTAAGCAGATGCAAACAGAGGCAAACACAGTTGACAGAGGCAAACAGAATTAAACAGAGGCAAACTGACTTAAACAGAGGCAAACAGTGTTAAGCAGAGGCAAACAGTGTTAAACAGAGGCAAACAGAGTTAAACAGACTAAAACAGAGGCAAACACATTTGACAGAGGCAAACAGAATTAAACAGAGGCAAACTGACTTAAACAGAGGCAAACAGTGTTAAGCAGAGGCAAACAGTGTTAAACAGAGGTGAACAGAGGCAGACAGAGGTAAACAGTGTTAAATAGAGGCAAACAGACTTAAACAGAGGCAAACAGTGTTAGACAGAGGCAAACAGAGGCAAACAGAGGCAAACAGAGGCAAACAAAGGCAAACAGAGGCAAACAGAGGCAAACTGAGGCAAGCAGAGGCATACAGAGGCAAACAGAGTGAAACAGAGGCAAACAGAGTGAAACAGAGGCAAACAGAGTGAAACAGAGGCGAACAGACTTAAACAGAGGCAAACAGGCTTAAACAGAGGCAACAGAGGCAAGCAGAGTTAAACAGACTTAAACAGAGGCAAACAGAGTAAAACAGACTTAAACAGAGGCAGAGTTAAACAGATGCAAACAGACTAAAACAGAGGCAAACAGACTTAAACAGAGGCAAACTGAGGCAAATAGAGTTAAACAGACTTAAACAGAGGCAAACAGAGTTACACAGACTTAAACAGAGGCAAAAAGATTTAAACAGACTTAAACAGAGGCAAACAGAGTTAAGCAGTGTTAAGCAGAGGCAAACAGGTTTAAACACAGGCAAACAGGGTTACACAGAGGCAAACAGGGTTAAACAGAGGCAAACGGAGTGAAACAGAGGCAAACAGAGTGAAACAGAGGCAAACAGAGTGAAACAGCGGCGAACAGACTTAAACAGAGGCAAACAGGCTTAAACAGAGGCAAACAGAGGCAAGCAGAGTTAAACAGACTTAAACAGAGGCAAACAGAGTAAAACAGACTTACACAGAGGCAAACAGAGTTAAACAGATGCAAACAGACTTAAACAGAGGCAAACAGAGTTAAGCAGTGTTAAACAGAGGCAAACAGTATTAAGCAGAGGCAAACATTGTTAAGCAGAGGCAAACAGTGTTAAACAGAGGCAAACAGTGTTAAACAGAGGCAAACAGAGTTAAACTAACGCAAACAGTGTTAAACAGAGGCAAACAGAGTAAAACAGAGGCAAACAGAGTTAAACAGACTTAAACAGAGGCAACAGAGTTGACAGAGGCAAACAGACTTAAACAGAGGCAAACAGAGTTAAGCATTGTTAAACAGAGGCAAACAGTGTTCAGCAGAGGCAAACAGTGTTAAGCAGAGGCAAACAGTGTTAAACAGAGGCAATCAGTGTTAAGCAGAGGCAAACAGTGTTAAACAGAGGCAAACAGTGTTAAACAGAGGCAAGCAGTGTTAAACAGAGGCAACCAGGTTTAAACAGAGGCAAACACGTTTTAGCAGAGGCAAACAGAGGCAAACAGGGTTAAACAGAGGCAAGCAGAGGCAGGCAGAGGCAAACAGAGACAAGAAGAGGCAAACAGAGGCAGACAGACTTAAACAGAGGCAAACACATTTAAACAGACTTAAACAGAGGCAAACAGACTTAAACAGCCTTAAACAGAGTTAAACAGATTTAAAGAGAGGCGAACAGACTTAAACAGAGGCAAACAGATTTTAAACAGACTTAAACAGAGGCAAACAGAGTCAAACAGAATTAAACAGAGGCAAACAGACTTAAACAGAGGCAAACAGAGTTACACAGACTTAAACAGAGGCAAACAGAGTTAAGCAGTGTTAAACAGAGGCAAACAGTATTAAGCAGAGGCAAACAGTGTTAAGCAGAGGCAAACAGTGTTAAACAGAGGCGAACAGTGTTAAACAGAGGCAAACAGAGTTAAACTGAGGCAAACAGTGTTAACCAGAGGCAAACAGAGTTAAACAGAGGCAAACAGAGTTAAACAGACTTAAACAGAGGCAACAGAGTTGACAGAGGCAAACAGACTTAAACAGAGGCAAACAGAGTTAAGCAGTGTTAAACAGAGGCAAACAGTATTAAGCAGAGGCAAACATTGTTAAGCAGAGGCAAACAGTGTTAAACAGAGGCAAACAGTGTTAAACAGAGGCAAACAGAGTTAAACTAATGCAAACAGTGTTAAACAGAGGCAAACAGAGTAAAACAGAGGCAAACAGAGTTAAACAGACTTAAACAGAGGCAACGGAGTTGACAGAGGCAAACAGACTTAAACAGAGGCAAACAGAGTTAAGCAGTGTTAAACAGAGGCAAACAGTGTTCAGCAGAGGCAAACAGTGTTAAGCAGAGGCAAACAGTGTTAAATAGAGGCAATCAGTGTTAAACAGAGGCAAACAGTGTTAAACAGAGGCAAACAGTGTTAAACAGAGGCAAGCAGTGTTAAACAGAGGCAACCAGGTTTAAACAGAGGCAAACACTTTTTAGCAGAGGCAAACAGAGGCAAACAGGGTTAAACAGAGGCAAGCAGAGGCAGGCAGAGGCAAACAGAGACAAGAAGAGGCAAACAGAGGCAGACAGACTTAAACAGAGGCAAACAGATTTAAACAGACTTAAACAGAGGCAAACAGAGTTAAACAGAATTAAACAGAGGCAAACGGACTTAAACAGAGGCAAACAGAGTTACACAGACTTAAACAGAGGCAAAAAGATTTAAACAGACTTAAACAGAGGCAAACAGAGTTAAGCAGTGTTAAACAGAGGCAAACAGTATTAAGCAGAGGCAAACAGTGTTAAGCAGAGGCAAACAGTGTTAAACAGTGGCAAACAGCGTTAAACAGAGGCAAACAGTGTTAAACAGAGGCAAACGGAGGCAAACAGGGTTAAACAGAGGCAAGCAGAGGCAGGCAGAGGCAAACAGAGGCAAACAGATTTCAACAGATGCAAACAGACTTAAACAGAGGCAAACAGAGTTAAACAGAGGCAAACAGAGTTAAACAGACTTAAACAGAGGCAAACACAGTTGACAGAGGCAAACAGAATTAAACAGAGGCAAACTGACTTAAACAGAGGCAAACAGTGTTAAGCAGAGGCAAACAGTGTTAAACAGAGGCAAACAGTGTTAAACAGAGGCAAACAGTGTTAAACAGAGGCAAAAAGAGGTAAACAGAGGCAAACAGAGGTAAACAGTGTTAAACAGAGGCAAACAGACTGAAACAGAGGCAAACAGTGTTAAACAGAGGCAAACAGAGGCAAACAGAGGCAAACAACAAAGGCAAACAGAGGCAAACAGAGGTAAACAGAGGCAAGCAGAGGCATACAGAGGCAAACAGAGTGAAACAGAGGCAGACAGACTGAAACAGAGGTTAAGCAGTGTTAAGCAGAGGCAAACAGGTTTAAACACAGGCAAACAGGGTTACACAGAGGCAAACAGGGGTTAAACAGAGGCAAACGGAGTGAAACAGAGGCAAACAGAGTGAAACAGAGGCAAACAGAGTGAAACAGCGGCGAACAGACTTAAACAGAGGCAAACAGGCTTAAACAGAGGCAAACAGAGGCAAGCAGAGTTAAACAGACTTAAACAGAGGCAAACAGAGTAAAACAGACTTAAACAGAGGCAAACAGAGTTAAACAGATGCAAACAGACTTAAACAGAGGCAAACAGACTTAAACAGAGGCAAACTGAGGCAAATAGAGTTAAACAGACTTAAAGAGAGGCAAACAGAGTTAAACAGACTTAAACAGAGGCAAACAGACTTAAACAGACTTAAAGAGAGGCGAACAGACTTAAACAGAGGCAAACAGATTTAAACAGACTTAAACAGAGGCAAACAGAGTTAAACAGAATTAAACAGAGGCAAACAGACTTAAACAGAGGCAAACAGAGTTACACAGACTTAAACAGAGGCAAAAAGATTTAAACAGACTTAAACAGAGGCAAACAGAGTTAAGCAGTGTTAAACAGAGGCAAACAGTATTAAGCAGAGGCAAACAGTGTTAAGCAGAGGCAAACAGTGTTAAACAGAGGCAAACAGTGTTAAACAGAGGCAAACAGCGTTAAACAGAGGCAAACAGGGTTAAACAGAGGCAAACGGAGGCAAACAGGGTTAAACAGAGGTAAGCAGAGGCAGGCAGAGGCAAACAGAGGCAAACAGACTTTAACAGATGCAAACAGACTTAAACAGAGGCAAACAGTGTTAATCAGACTTAAACAGAGGCAAACAGAGTTAAACAGACTTAAACAGAGGTAAACAGAGTAAAGCAGTGTTAAACAGAGGCAAACAGTGTTAAGCAGAGGCAAACAGTGTTAGGCAGAGGCACACAGTGTTAAACAGAGGCAATCAGGGTTAAACAGAGGCAAACGGAGGCAAACAGGGTTAAACAGAGGCAAGCAGATGCAGGCAGAGGCAAACAGAGGCAAACAGACTTTAACAGATGCAAACAGACTTAAACAGAGGCAAACAGACTTTAACAGATGCAAACAGACTTAAACAGAGGCAAACAGACTTAAACAGAGGCAAACAGAGTTAAACAGAGGCAAACAGAGTTAAGCAGATGCAAACAGAGGCAAACACAGTTGACAGAGGCAAACAGAATTAAACAGAGGCAAACTGACTTAAACAGAGGCAAACAGTGTTAAGCAGAGGCAAACAGTGTTAAACAGAGGCAAACAGAGTTAAACAGACTAAAACAGAGGCAAACACATTTGACAGAGGCAAACAGAATTAAACAGAGGCAAACTGACTTAAACAGAGGCAAACAGTGTTAAGCAGAGGCAAACAGTGTTAAACAGAGGTGAACAGAGGCAGACAGAGGTAAACAGTGTTAAATAGAGGCAAACAGACTTAAACAGAGGCAAACAGTGTTAGACAGAGGCAAACAGAGGCAAACAGAGGCAAACAGAGGCAAACAAAGGCAAACAGAGGCAAACAGAGGCAAACTGAGGCAAGCAGAGGCATACAGAGGCAAACAGAGTGAAACAGAGGCAAACAGAGTGAAACAGAGGCAAACAGAGTGAAACAGAGGCGAACAGACTTAAACAGAGGCAAACAGGCTTAAACAGAGGCAACAGAGGCAAGCAGAGTTAAACAGACTTAAACAGAGGCAAACAGAGTAAAACAGACTTAAACAGAGGCAGAGTTAAACAGATGCAAACAGACTAAAACAGAGGCAAACAGACTTAAACAGAGGCAAACTGAGGCAAATAGAGTTAAACAGACTTAAACAGAGGCAAACAGAGTTACACAGACTTAAACAGAGGCAAAAAGATTTAAACAGACTTAAACAGAGGCAAACAGAGTTAAGCAGTGTTAAGCAGAGGCAAACAGGTTTAAACACAGGCAAACAGGGTTACACAGAGGCAAACAGGGTTAAACAGAGGCAAACGGAGTGAAACAGAGGCAAACAGAGTGAAACAGAGGCAAACAGAGTGAAACAGCGGCGAACAGACTTAAACAGAGGCAAACAGGCTTAAACAGAGGCAAACAGAGGCAAGCAGAGGTTAAACAGACTTAAACAGAGGCAAACAGAGTAAAACAGACTTACACAGAGGCAAACAGAGTTAAACAGATGCAAACAGACTTAAACAGAGGCAAACAGAGTTAAGCAGTGTTAAACAGAGGCAAACAGTATTAAGCAGAGGCAAACATTGTTAAGCAGAGGCAAACAGTGTTAAACAGAGGCAAACAGTGTTAAACAGAGGCAAACAGAGTTAAACTAACGCAAACAGTGTTAAACAGAGGCAAACAGAGTAAAACAGAGGCAAACAGAGTTAAACAGACTTAAACAGAGGCAACAGAGTTGACAGAGGCAAACAGACTTAAACAGAGGCAAACAGAGTTAAGCAGTGTTAAACAGAGGCAAACAGTGTTCAGCAGAGGCAAACAGTGTTAAGCAGAGGCAAACAGTGTTAAACAGAGGCAATCAGTGTTAAGCAGAGGCAAACAGTGTTAAACAGAGGCAAACAGTGTTAAACAGAGGCAAGCAGTGTTAAACAGAGGCAACCAGGTTTAAACAGAGGCAAACACGTTTTAGCAGAGGCAAACAGAGGCAAACAGGGTTAAACAGAGGCAAGCAGAGGCAGGCAGAGGCAAACAGAGACAAGAAGAGGCAAACAGAGGCAGACAGACTTAAACAGAGGCAAACACATTTAAACAGACTTAAACAGAGGCAAACAGACTTAAACAGCCTTAAACAGAGTTAAACAGACTTAAAGAGAGGCGAACAGACTTAAACAGAGGCAAACAGATTTAAACAGACTTAAACAGAGGCAAACAGAGTTAAACAGAATTAAACAGAGGCAAACAGACTTAAACAGAGGCAAACAGAGTTACACAGACTTAAACAGAGGCAAACAGAGTTAAGCAGTGTTAAACAGAGGCAAACAGTATTAAGCAGAGGCAAACAGTGTTAAGCAGAGGCAAACAGTGTTAAACAGAGGCAAACAGTGTTAAACAGAGGCAAACAGAGTTAAACTGAGGCAAACAGTGTTAACCAGAGGCAAACAGAGTTAAACAGAGGCAAACAGAGTTAAACAGACTTAAACAGAGGCAACAGAGTTGACAGAGGCAAACAGACTTAAACAGAGGCAAACAGAGTTAAGCAGTGTTAAACAGAGGCAAACAGTATTAAGCAGAGGCAAACATTGTTAAGCAGAGGCAAACAGTGTTAAACAGAGGCAAACAGTGTTAAACAGAGGCAAACAGAGTTAAACTAATGCAAACAGTGTTAAACAGAGGCAAACAGAGTAAAACAGAGGCAAACAGAGTTAAACAGACTTAAACAGAGGCAACGGAGTTGACAGAGGCAAACAGACTTAAACAGAGGTAAACAGAGTTAAGCAGTGTTAAACAGAGGCAAACAGTGTTCAGCAGAGGCAAACAGTGTTAAGCAGAGGCAAACAGTGTTAAATAGAGGCAATCAGTGTTAAACAGAGGCAAACAGTGTTAAACAGAGGCAAACAGTGTTAAACAGAGGCAAGCAGTGTTAAACAGAGGCAACCAGGTTTAAACAGAGGCAAACACTTTTTAGCAGAGGCAAACAGAGGCAAACAGGGTTAAACAGAGGCAAGCAGAGGCAGGCAGAGGCAAACAGAGACAAGAAGAGGCAAACAGAGGCAGACAGACTTAAACAGAGGCAAACAGATTTAAACAGACTTAAACAGAGGCAAACAGAGTTAAACAGAATTAAACAGAGGCAAACGGACTTAAACAGAGGCAAACAGAGTTACACAGACTTAAACAGAGGCAAAAAGATTTAAACAGACTTAAACAGAGGCAAACAGAGTTAAGCAGTGTTAAACAGAGGCAAACAGTATTAAGCAGAGGCAAACAGTGTTAAGCAGAGGCAAACAGTGTTAAACAGTGGCAAACAGCGTTAAACAGAGGCAAACAGTGTTAAACAGAGGCAAACGGAGGCAAACAGGGTTAAACAGAGGCAAGCAGAGGCAGGCAGAGGCAAACAGAGGCAAACAGATTTCAACAGATGCAAACAGACTTAAACAGAGGCAAACAGACTTAAACAGAATCAAACAGAGGCAAACAGACTTAAACAGAGGCAAACAGAGTTAAACAGAGGCAAACAGAGTTAAACAGACTTAAACAGAGGCAAACACAGTTGACAGAGGCAAACAGAATTAAACAGAGGCAAACTGACTTAAACAGAGGCAAACAGTGTTAAGCAGAGGCAAACAGTGTTAAACAGAGGCAAACAGTGTTAAACAGAGGCAAACAGTGTTAAACAGAGGCAAAAAGAGGTAAACAGAGGCAAACAGAGGTAAACAGTGTTAAACAGAGGCAAACAGACTGAAACAGAGGCAAACAGTGTTAAACAGAGGCAAACAGAGGCAAACAGAGGCAAACAACAAAGGCAAACAGAGGCAAACAGAGGTAAACAGAGGCAAGCAGAGGCATACAGAGGCAAACAGAGTGAAACAGAGGCAGACAGACTGAAACAGAGGTTAAGCAGTGTTAAGCAGAGGCAAACAGGTTTAAACACAGGCAAACAGGGTTACACAGAGGCAAACAGGGTTAAACAGAGGCAAACGGAGTGAAACAGAGGCAAACAGAGTGAAACAGAGGCAAACAGAGTGAAACAGCGGCGAACAGACTTAAACAGAGGCAAACAGGCTTAAACAGAGGCAAACAGAGGCAAGCAGAGTTAAACAGACTTAAACAGAGGCAAACAGAGTAAAACAGACTTAAACAGAGGCAAACAGAGTTAAACAGATGCAAACAGACTTAAACAGAGGCAAACAGACTTAAGCAGAGGCAAACTGAGGCAAATAGAGTTAAACAGACTTAAAGAGAGGCAAACAGAGTTAAACAGACTTAAACAGAGGCAAACAGACTTAAACAGACTTAAAGAGAGGCGAACAGACTTAAACAGAGGCAAACAGATTTAAACAGACTTAAACAGAGGCAAACAGAGTTAAACAGAATTAAACAGAGGCAAACAGACTTAAACAGAGGCAAACAGAGTTACACAGACTTAAACAGAGGCAAAAAGATTTAAACAGACTTAAACAGAGGCAAACAGAGTTAAGCAGTGTTAAACAGAGGCAAACAGTATTAAGCAGAGGCAAACAGTGTTAAGCAGAGGCAAACAGTGTTAAACAGAGGCAAACAGTGTTAAACAGAGGCAAACAGCGTTAAACAGAGGCAAACAGGGTTAAACAGAGGCAAACGGAGGCAAACAGGGTTAAACAGAGGTAAGCAGAGGCAGGCAGAGGCAAACAGAGGCAAACAGACTTTAACAGATGCAAACAGACTTAAACAGAGGCAAACAGTGTTAATCAGACTTAAACAGAGGCAAACAGAGTTAAACAGACTTAAACAGAGGTAAACAGAGTAAAGCAGTGTTAAACAGAGGCAAACAGTGTTAAGCAGAGGCAAACAGTGTTAGGCAGAGGCACACAGTGTTAAACAGAGGCAATCAGGGTTAAACAGAGGCAAACGGAGGCAAACAGGGTTAAACAGAGGCAAGCAGATGCAGGCAGAGGCAAACAGAGGCAAACAGACTTTAACAGATGCAAACAGACTTAAACAGAGGCAAACAGACTTTAACAGATGCAAACAGACTTAAACAGAGGCAAACAGACTTAAACAGAGGCAAACAGAGTTAAACAGAGGCAAACAGAGTTAAGCAGATGCAAACAGAGGCAAACACAGTTGACAGAGGCAAACAGAATTAAACAGAGGCAAACTGACTTAAACAGAGGCAAACAGTGTTAAGCAGAGGCAAACAGTGTTAAACAGAGGCAAACAGAGTTAAACAGACTAAAACAGAGGCAAACACATTTGACAGAGGCAAACAGAATTAAACAGAGGCAAACTGACTTAAACAGAGGCAAACAGTGTTAAGCAGAGGCAAACAGTGTTAAACAGAGGTGAACAGAGGCAGACAGAGGTAAACAGTGTTAAATAGAGGCAAACAGACTTAAACAGAGGCAAACAGTGTTAGACAGAGGCAAACAGAGGCAAACAGAGGCAAACAGAGGCAAACAAAGGCAAACAGAGGCAAACAGAGGCAAACTGAGGCAAGCAGAGGCATACAGAGGCAAACAGAGTGAAACAGAGGCAAACAGAGTGAAACAGAGGCAAACAGAGTGAAACAGAGGCGAACAGACTTAAACAGAGGCAAACAGGCTTAAACAGAGGCAACAGAGGCAAGCAGAGTTAAACAGACTTAAACAGAGGCAAACAGAGTAAAACAGACTTAAACAGAGGCAGAGTTAAACAGATGCAAACAGACTAAAACAGAGGCAAACAGACTTAAACAGAGGCAAACTGAGGCAAATAGAGTTAAACAGACTTAAACAGAGGCAAACAGAGTTACACAGACTTAAACAGAGGCAAAAAGATTTAAACAGACTTAAACAGAGGCAAACAGAGTTAAGCAGTGTTAAGCAGAGGCAAACAGGTTTAAACACAGGCAAACAGGGTTACACAGAGGCAAACAGGGTTAAACAGAGGCAAACGGAGTGAAACAGAGGCAAACAGAGTGAAACAGAGGCAAACAGAGTGAAACAGCGGCGAACAGACTTAAACAGAGGCAAACAGGCTTAAACAGAGGCAAACAGAGGCAAGCAGAGTTAAACAGACTTAAACAGAGGCAAACAGAGTAAAACAGACTTACACAGAGGCAAACAGAGTTAAACAGATGCAAACAGACTTAAACAGAGGCAAACAGAGTTAAGCAGTGTTAAACAGAGGCAAACAGTATTAAGCAGAGGCAAACATTGTTAAGCAGAGGCAAACAGTGTTAAACAGAGGCAAACAGTGTTAAACAGAGGCAAACAGAGTTAAACTAACGCAAACAGTGTTAAACAGAGGCAAACAGAGTAAAACAGAGGCAAACAGAGTTAAACAGACTTAAACAGAGGCAACAGAGTTGACAGAGGCAAACAGACTTAAACAGAGGCAAACAGAGTTAAGCAGTGTTAAACAGAGGCAAACAGTGTTCAGCAGAGGCAAACAGTGTTAAGCAGAGGCAAACAGTGTTAAACAGAGGCAATCAGTGTTAAGCAGAGGCAAACAGTGTTAAACAGAGGCAAACAGTGTTAAACAGAGGCAAGCAGTGTTAAACAGAGGCAACCAGGTTTAAACAGAGGCAAACACGTTTTAGCAGAGGCAAACAGAGGCAAACAGGGTTAAACAGAGGCAAGCAGAGGCAGGCAGAGGCAAACAGAGACAAGAAGAGGCAAACTGAGGCAGACAGACTTAAACAGAGGCAAACACATTTAAACAGACTTAAACAGAGGCAAACAGACTTAAACAGCCTTAAACAGAGTTAAACAGACTTAAAGAGAGGCGAACAGACTTAAACAGAGGCAAACAGATTTAAACAGACTTAAACAGAGGCAAACAGAGTTAAACAGAATTAAACAGAGGCAAACAGACTTAAACAGAGGCAAACAGAGTTACACAGACTTAAACAGAGGCAAACAGAGTTAAGCAGTGTTAAACAGAGGCAAACAGTATTAAGCAGAGGCAAACAGTGTTAAGCAGAGGCAAACAGTGTTAAACAGAGGCAAACAGTGTTAAACAGAGGCAAACAGAGTTAAACTGAGGCAAACAGTGTTAACCAGAGGCAAACAGAGTTAAACAGAGGCAAACAGAGTTAAACAGACTTAAACAGAGGCAACAGAGTTGACAGAGGCAAACAGACTTAAACAGAGGCAAACAGAGTTAAGCAGTGTTAAACAGAGGCAAACAGTATTAAGCAGAGGCAAACATTGTTAAGCAGAGGCAAACAGTGTTAAACAGAGGCAAACAGTGTTAAACAGAGGCAAACAGAGTTAAACTAATGCAAACAGTGTTAAACAGAGGCAAACAGAGTAAAACAGAGGCAAACAGAGTTAAACAGACTTAAACAGAGGCAACGGAGTTGACAGAGGCAAACAGACTTAAACAGAGGTAAACAGAGTTAAGCAGTGTTAAACAGAGGCAAACAGTGTTCAGCAGAGGCAAACAGTGTTAAGCAGAGGCAAACAGTGTTAAATAGAGGCAATCAGTGTTAAACAGAGGCAAACAGTGTTAAACAGAGGCAAACAGTGTTAAACAGAGGCAAGCAGTGTTAAACAGAGGCAACCAGGTTTAAACAGAGGCAAACACTTTTTAGCAGAGGCAAACAGAGGCAAACAGGGTTAAACAGAGGCAAGCAGAGGCAGGCAGAGGCAAACAGAGACAAGAAGAGGCAAACAGAGGCAGACAGACTTAAACAGAGGCAAACAGATTTAAACAGACTTAAACAGAGGCAAACAGAGTTAAACAGAATTAAACAGAGGCAAACGGACTTAAACAGAGGCAAACAGAGTTACACAGACTTAAACAGAGGCAAAAAGATTTAAACAGACTTAAACAGAGGCAAACAGAGTTAAGCAGTGTTAAACAGAGGCAAACAGTATTAAGCAGAGGCAAACAGTGTTAAGCAGAGGCAAACAGTGTTAAACAGTGGCAAACAGCGTTAAACAGAGGCAAACAGTGTTAAACAGAGGCAAACGGAGGCAAACAGGGTTAAACAGAGGCAAGCAGAGGCAGGCAGAGGCAAACAGAGGCAAACAGATTTCAACAGATGCAAACAGACTTAAACAGAGGCAAACAGACTTAAACAGAATCAAACAGAGGCAAACAGACTTAAACAGAGGCAAACAGAGTTAAACAGAGGCAAACAGAGTTAAACAGACTTAAACAGAGGCAAACACAGTTGACAGAGGCAAACAGAATTAAACAGAGGCAAACTGACTTAAACAGAGGCAAACAGTGTTAAGCAGAGGCAAACAGTGTTAAACAGAGGCAAACAGTGTTAAACAGAGGCAAACAGTGTTAAACAGAGGCAAAAAGAGGTAAACAGAGGCAAACAGAGGTAAACAGTGTTAAACAGAGGCAAACAGACTTAAACAGAGGCAAACAGTGTTAAACAGAGGCAAACAGAGGCAAACAACAAAGGCAAAGACAGGCAAACAGAGGTAAACAGAGGCAAGCAGAGGCAAACAGAGTGCAACAGAGGCAGACAGACTGAAACAGAGGTTAAGCAGTGTTAAGCAGAGGCAAACAGGTTTAAACACAGGCAAACAGGGTTACACAGAGGCAAACAGGGTTAAACAGAGGCAAACGGAGTGAAACAGAGGCAAACAGAGTGAAACAGAGGCAAACAGAGTGAAACAGCGGCGAACAGACTTAAACAGAGGCAAACAGGCTTAAACAGAGGCAAACAGAGGCAAGCAGAGTTAAACAGACTTAAACAGAGGCAAACAGAGTAAAACAGACTTAAACAGAGGCAAACAGAGTTAAACAGATGCAAACAGACTTAAACAGAGGCAAACAGACTTAAACAGAGGCAAACTGAGGCAAATAGAGTTAAACAGACTTAAAGAGAGGCAAACAGAGTTAAACAGACTTAAACAGAGGCAAACAGACTTAAACAGACTTAAAGAGAGGCGAACAGACTTAAACAGAGGCAAACAGATTTAAACAGACTTAAACAGAGGCAAACAGAGTTAAACAGAATTAAACAGAGGCAAACAGACTTAAACAGAGGCAAACAGAGTTACACAGACTTAAACAGAGGCAAAAAGATTTAAACAGACTTAAACAGAGGCAAACAGAGTTAAGCAGTGTTAAACAGAGGCAAACAGTATTAAGCAGAGGCAAACAGTGTTAAGCAGAGGCAAACAGTGTTAAACAGAGGCAAACAGTGTTAAACAGAGGCAAACAGCGTTAAACAGAGGCAAACAGGGTTAAACAGAGGCAAACGGAGGCAAACAGGGTTAAACAGAGGTAAGCAGAGGCAGGCAGAGGCAAACAGAGGCAAACAGACTTTAACAGATGCAAACAGACTTAAACAGAGGCAAACAGTGTTAATCAGACTTAAACAGAGGCAAACAGAGTTAAACAGACTTAAACAGAGGTAAACAGAGTAAAGCAGTGTTAAACAGAGGCAAACAGTGTTAAGCAGAGGCAAACAGTGTTAGGCAGAGGCACACAGTGTTAAACAGAGGCAATCAGGGTTAAACAGAGGCAAACGGAGGCAAACAGGGTTAAACAGAGGCAAGCAGATGCAGGCAGAGGCAAACAGAGGCAAACAGACTTTAACAGATGCAAACAGACTTAAACAGAGGCAAACAGACTTTAACAGATGCAAACAGACTTAAACAGAGGCAAACAGACTTAAACAGAGGCAAACAGAGTTAAACAGAGGCAAACAGAGTTAAACAGACTAAAACAGAGGCAAACACAGTTGACAGAGGCAAACAGAATTAAACAGAGGCAAACTGACTTAAACAGAGGCACACAGTGTTAAGCAGAGGCAAACAGTGTTAAACAGTGGCAAACAGAGTTAAACAGACTAAAACAGAGGCAAACACATTTGACAGAGGCAAACAGAATTAAACAGAGGCAAACTGACTTAAACAGAGGCAAACAGTGTTAAGCAGAGGCAAACAGTGTTAAACAGAGGTGAACAGAGGCAGACAGAGGTAAACAGTGTTAAATAGAGGCAAACAGACTTAAACAGAGGCAAACAGTGTTAGACAGAGGCAAACAGAGGCAAACAGAGGCAAACAGAGGCAAACAAAGGCAAACAGAGGCAAACAGAGGCAAACTGAGGCAAGCAGAGGCATACAGAGGCAAACAGAGTGAAACAGAGGCAAACAGAGTGAAACAGAGGCAAACAGAGTGAAACAGAGGCGAACAGACTTAAACAGGGGCAAACAGGCTTAAACAGAGGCAACAGAGGCAAGCAGAGTTAAACAGACTTAAACAGAGGCAAACAGAGTAAAACAGACTTAAACAGAGGCAGAGTTAAACAGATGCAAACAGACTAAAACAGAGGCAAACAGACTTAAACAGAGGCAAACTGAGGCAAATAGATTTAAACAGACTTAAACAGAGGCAAACAGAGTTACACAGACTTAAACAGAGGCAAAAAGATTTAAACAGACTTAAACAGAGGCAAACAGAGTTAAGCAGTGTTAAGCAGAGGCAAACAGGTTTAAACACAGGCAAACAGGGTTACACAGAGGCAAACAGGGTTAAACAGAGGCAAACGGAGTGAAACAGAGGCAAACAGAGTGAAACAGAGGCAAACAGAGTGAAACAGCGGCGAACAGACTTAAACAGAGGCAAACAGGCTTAAACAGAGGCAAACAGAGGCAAGCAGAGTTAAACAGACTTAAACAGAGGCAAACAGAGTAAAACAGACTTACACAGAGGCAAACAGAGTTAAACAGATGCAAACAGACTTAAACAGAGGCAAACAGACTTAAACAGAGGCAAACTGAGGCAAATAGAGTTAAACAGACTTAAACAGAGGCAAACAGAGTGAAACAGACTTAAACAGAGGCAAACAGACTTAAACAGACTTAAACAGAGTTAAACAGACTTAAAGAGAGGCGAACAGACTTAAACAGAGGCAAACAGATTTAAACAGACTTAAACAGAGGCAAACAGAGTTAAACAGAATTAAACAGAGGCAAACAGACTTAAACAGAGGCAAACAGAGTTACACAGACTTAAACAGAGGCAAAAAGATTTAAACAGACTTAAACAGAGGCAAACAGAGTTAAGCAGTGTTAAACAGAGGCAAACAGTATTAAGCAGAGGCAAACAGTGTTAAGCAGAGGCAAACAGTGTTAAACAGAGGCAAACAGTGTTAAACAGAGGCAAACAGCGTTAAACAGAGGCAAACAGGGTTAAACAGAGGCAAACGGAGGCAAACAGGGTTAAACAGAGGTAAGCAGAGGCAGGCAGAGGCAAACAGAGGCAAACAGACTTTAACAGATGCAAACAGACTTAAACAGAGGCAAACAGTGTTAATCAGACTTAAACAGAGGCAAACAGAGTTAAACAGACTTAAACAGAGGTAAACAGAGTAAAGCAGTGTTAAACAGAGGCAAACAGTGTTAAGCAGAGGCAAACAGTGTTAGGCAGAGGCACACAGTGTTAAACAGAGGCAATCAGGGTTAAACAGAGGCAAACGGAGGCCAACAGGGTTAAACAGAGGCAAGCAGATGCAGGCAGAGGCAAACAGAGGCAAACAGACTTTAACAGATGCAAACAGACTTAAACAGAGGCAAACAGACTTTAACAGATGCAAACAGACTTAAACAGAGGCAAACAGACTTAAACAGAGGCAAACAGAGTTAAACAGAGGCAAACAGAGTTAAGCAGATGCAAACAGAGGCAAACACAGTTGACAGAGGCAAACAGAATTAAACAGAGGCAAACTGACTTAAACAGAGGCAAACAGTGTTAAGCAGAGGCAAACAGTGTTAAACAGAGGCAAACAGAGTTAAACAGACTAAAACAGAGGCAAACACATTTGACAGAGGCAAACAGAATTAAACAGAGGCAAACTGACTTAAACAGAGGCAAACAGTGTTAAGCAGAGGCAAACAGTGTTAAACAGAGGTAAACAGAGGCAAACAGAGGTAAACAGTGTTAAATAGAGGCAAACAGACTTAAACAGAGGCAAACAGTGTTAGACAGAGGCAAACAGAGGCAAACAGAGGCAAACAAAGGCAAACAGAGGCAAACAGAGGCAAACTGAGGCAAGCAGAGGCATACAGAGGCAAACAGAGTGAAACAGAGGCAGACAGACTGAAACAGAGGTTAAGCAGTGTTAAGCAGAGGCAAATAGGTTTAAACAGAAGCATACAGGGTTAAACAGAGGCAAACAGGGTTAAACAGAGGCAACCGGAGTGAAACAGAGGCAAACAGAGTGAAACAGAGGCAAACAGAGTGAAACAGAGGCGAACAGACTTAAACAGAGGCAAACAGGCTTAAACAGAGGCAACAGAGGCAAGCAGAGTTAAACAGACTTAAACAGAGGCAAACAGAGTAAAACAGACTTAAACAGAGGCAGAGTTAAACAGATGCAAACAGACTAAAACAGAGGCAAACAGACTTAAACAGAGGCAAACTGAGGCAAATAGAGTTAAACAGACTTAAACAGAGGCAAACAGAGTTACACAGACTTAAACAGAGGCAAAAAGATTTAAACAGACTTAAACAGAGGCAAACAGAGTTAAGCAGTGTTAAACAGAGGCAAACAGTATTAAGCAGAGGCAAACAGTGTTAAGCAGAGGCAAACAGTGTTAAACAAAGACAAACAGTGTTAAACAGAGGCAAACAGCGTTAAACAGAGGCAAACAGGGTTAAACAGAGGCAAACGGAGGCAAACAGGGGTAAACAGAGGCAAGCAGAGGCAGGCAGTGGCAAGCAGCGGCAAACAGACTTTAACAGATGCAAACAGACTTAAACAGAGGCAAACAGTGTTAATCAGACTTAAACAGAGGCAAACAGAGTTAAACAGACTTAAACAGAGGTAAACAGAGTAAAGCAGTGTTAAACAGAGGCAAACAGTGTTAAGCAGAGGCAAACAGTGTTAAGCAGAGGCACACAGTGTTAAACAGAGGCAAACAGTGTTAAACAGAGGCAAACAGTGTTAAACAGAGGCAAACAGTGTTAAACAGAGGCAAACAGAGTTAAACAGAGGCAAACAGTGTTAAACAGAGGCAAACAGATGCAAACAGGGATAAACAGAGGCAAACAGTGTTAAACAGAGGCAAACAGAGGCAAACAGAGGCAAGCAGAGGCAAACAAAGGCAAACAGAGGCAAACAGAGGCAAACAGAGGCAAGCAGAGGCATACGGAGGCAAACAGAGTGAAACAGAGGCAGACAGACTGAAACAGAGGTTAAGCAGTGTTAAGCAGAGGCAAACAGGTTTAAACACAGGCAAACAGGGTTAAACAGAGGCAAACAGGGTTAAACAGAGGCAAACGGAGTGAAACAGAGGCAAACAGAGTGAAACAGAGGCAAACAGAGTGAAACAGAGGCGAACAGACTTAAACAGAGGCAAACAGGCTTAAACAGAGGCAAACAGAGGCAAGCAGAGTTAAACAGACTTAAACAGAGGCAAACAGAGTAAAACAGACTTAAACAGAGGGAAACAGAGTTAAACAGATGCAAACAGACTTAAACAGAGGCAAACAGACTTAAACAGAGGCAAACTGAGGCAAATAGAGTTAAACAGACTTAAAGAGAGGCAAACAGAGTTAAACAGACTTAAACAGAGGCAAACAGACTTAAACAGACTTAAAGAGAGGCGAACAGACTTAAACAGAGGCAAACAGATTTAAACAGACTTAAACAGAGGCAAACAGAGTTAAACAGAATTAAACAGAGGCAAACAGACTTAAACAGAGGCAAACAGAGTTACACAGACTTAAACAGAGGCAAAAAGATTTAAACAGACTTAAACAGAGGCAAACAGAGTTAAGCAGTGTTAAACAGAGGCAAACAGTATTAAGCAGAGGCAAACAGTGTTAAGCAGAGGCAAACAGTGTTAAACAGAGGCAAACAGTGTTAAACAGAGGCAAACAGCGTTAAACAGAGGCAAACAGGGTTAAACAGAGGCAAACGGAGGCAAACAGGGTTAAACAGAGGTAAGCAGAGGCAGGCAGAGGCAAACAGAGGCAAACAGACTTTAACAGATGCAAACAGACTTAAACAGAGGCAAACAGTGTTAATCAGACTTAAACAGAGGCAAACAGAGTTAAACAGACTTAAACAGAGGTAAACAGAGTAAAGCAGTGTTAAACAGAGGCAAACAGTGTTAAGCAGAGGCAAACAGTGTTAGGCAGAGGCACACAGTGTTAAACAGAGGCAATCAGGGTTAAACAGAGGCAAACGGAGGCAAACAGGGTTAAACAGAGGCAAGCAGATGCAGGCAGAGGCAAACAGAGGCAAACAGACTTTAACAGATGCAAACAGACTTAAACAGAGGCAAACAGACTTTAACAGATGCAAACAGACTTAAACAGAGGCAAACAGACTTAAACAGAGGCAAACAGAGTTAAACAGAGGCAAACAGAGTTAAGCAGATGCAAACAGAGGCAAACACAGTTGACAGAGGCAAACAGAATTAAACAGAGGCAAACTGACTTAAACAGAGGCAAACAGTGTTAAGCAGAGGCAAACAGTGTTAAACAGAGGCAAACAGAGTTAAACAGACTAAAACAGAGGCAAACACATTTGACAGAGGCAAACAGAATTAAACAGAGGCAAACTGACTTAAACAGAGGCAAACAGTGTTAAGCAGAGGCAAACAGTGTTAAACAGAGGTGAACAGAGGCAGACAGAGGTAAACAGTGTTAAATAGAGGCAAACAGACTTAAACAGAGGCAAACAGTGTTAGACAGAGGCAAACAGAGGCAAACAGAGGCAAACAGAGGCAAACAAAGGCAAACAGAGGCAAACAGAGGCAAACTGAGGCAAGCAGAGGCATACATAGGCAAACAGAGTGAAACAGAGGCAAACAGAGTGAAACAGAGGCAAACAGAGTGAAACAGAGGCGAACAGACTTAAACAGAGGCAAACAGGCTTAAACAGAGGCAACAGAGGCAAGCAGAGTTAAACAGACTTAAACAGAGGCAAACAGAGTAAAACAGACTTAAACAGAGGCAGAGTTAAACAGATGCAAACAGACTAAAACAGAGGCAAACAGACTTAAACAGAGGCAAACTGAGGCAAATAGAGTTAAACAGACTTAAACAGAGGCAAACAGAGTTACACAGACTTAAACAGAGGCAAAAAGATTTAAACAGACTTAAACAGAGGCAAACAGAGTTAAGCAGTGTTAAGCAGAGGCAAACAGGTTTAAACACAGGCAAACAGGGTTACACAGAGGCAAACAGGGTTAAACAGAGGCAAACGGAGTGAAACAGAGGCAAACAGTATGAAACAGAGGCAAACAGAGTGAAACAGCGGCGAACAGACTTAAACAGAGGCAAACAGGCTTAAACAGAGGCAAACAGAGGCAAGCAGAGTTAAACAGACTTAAACAGAGGCAAACAGAGTAAAACAGACTTACACAGAGGCAAACAGAGTTAAACAGATGCAAACAGACTTAAACAGAGGCAAACAGACTTAAACAGAGGCAAACTGAGGCAAATAGAGTTAAACAGACTTAAACAGAGGCAAACAGAGTGAAACAGACTTAAACAGAGGCAAACAGACTTAAACAGACTTAAACAGAGTTAAACAGACTTAAAGAGAGGCGAACAGACTTAAACAGAGGCAAACAGATTTAAACAGACTTAAACAGAGGCAAACAGAGTTAAACAGAATTAAACAGAGGCAAACAGACTTAAACAGAGGCAAACAGAGTTACACAGACTTAAACAGAGGCAAAAAGATTTAAACAGACTTAAACAGAGGCAAACAGAGTTAAGCAGTGTTAAACAGAACCAAACAGTATTAAGCAGAGGCAAACAGTGTTAAGCAGAGGCAAACAGTGTTAAACAGAGGCAAACAGTGTTAAACAGAGGCAAACAGCGTTAAACAGAGGCAAACAGGGTTAAACAGAGGCAAACGGAGGCAAACAGGGTTAAACAGAGGTAAGCAGAGGCAGGCAGAGGCAAACAGAGGCAAACAGACTTTAACAGATGCAAACAGACTTAAACAGAGGCAAACAGTGTTAATCAGATTTAAACAGAGGCAAACAGAGTTAAACAGACTTAAACAGAGGTAAACAGAGTAAAGCAGTGTTAAACAGAGGCAAACAGTGTTAAGCAGAGGCAAACAGTGTTAGGCAGAGGCACACAGTGTTAAACAGAGGCAATCAGGGTTAAACAGAGGCAAACGGAGGCCAACAGGGTTAAACAGAGGCAAGCAGATGCAGGCAGAGGCAAACAGAGGCAAACAGACTTTAACAGATGCAAACAGACTTAAACAGAGGCAAACAGACTTTAACAGATGCAAACAGACTTAAACAGAGGCAAACAGACTTAAACAGAGGCAAACAGAGTTAAACAGAGGCAAACAGAGTTAAGCAGATGCAAACAGAGGCAAACACAGTTGACAGAGGCAAACAGAATTAAACAGAGGCAAACTGACTTAAACAGAGGCAAACAGTGTTAAGCAGAGGCAAACAGTGTTAAACAGAGGCAAACAGAGTTAAACAGACTAAAACAGAGGCAAACACATTTGACAGAGGCAAACAGAATTAAACAGAGGCAAACTGACTTAAACAGAGGCAAACAGTGTTAAGCAGAGGCAAACAGTGTTAAACAGAGGTAAACAGAGGCAAACAGAGGTAAACAGTGTTAAATAGAGGCAAACAGACTTAAACAGAGGCAAACAGTGTTAGACAGAGGCAAACAGAGGCAAACAGAGGCAAACAGAGGCAAACAAAGGCAAACAGAGGCAAACAGA
This sequence comes from Isurus oxyrinchus, assembly GCA_026770705.1. Classification (NCBI taxonomy): domain Eukaryota; kingdom Metazoa; phylum Chordata; class Chondrichthyes; order Lamniformes; family Lamnidae; genus Isurus; species Isurus oxyrinchus. Next base: position 13,628 of record JANJGN010004262.1, on the reverse strand, counting down.
GGCAAACTGAGGCAAGCAGAGGCATACAGAGGCAAACAGAGTGAAACAGAGGCAGACAGACTGAAACAGAGGTTAAGCAGTGTTAAGCAGAGGCAAATAGGTTTAAACAGAAGCATACAGGGTTAAACAGAGGCAAACAGGGTTAAACAGAGGCAACCGGAGTGAAACAGAGGCAAACAGAGTGAAACAGAGGCAAACAGAGTGAAACAGAGGCGAACAGACTTAAACAGAGGCAAACAGGCTTAAACAGAGGCAACAGAGGCAAGCAGAGTTAAACAGACTTAAACAGAGGCAAACAGAGTAAAACAGACTTAAACAGAGGCAGAGTTAAACAGATGCAAACAGACTAAAACAGAGGCAAACAGACTTAAACAGAGGCAAACTGAGGCAAATAGAGTTAAACAGACTTAAACAGAGGCAAACAGAGTTACACAGACTTAAACAGAGGCAAAAAGATTTAAACAGACTTAAACAGAGGCAAACAGAGTTAAGCAGTGTTAAACAGAGGCAAACAGTATTAAGCAGAGGCAAACAGTGTTAAGCAGAGGCAAACAGTGTTAAACAAAGACAAACAGTGTTAAACAGAGGCAAACAGCGTTAAACAGAGGCAAACAGGGTTAAACAGAGGCAAACGGAGGCAAACAGGGGAAAACAGAGGCAAGCAGAGGCAGGCAGTGGCAAGCAGAGGCAAACAGACTTTAACAGATGCAAACAGACTTAAACAGAGGCAAACAGTGTTAATCAGACTTAAACAGAGGCAAACAGAGTTAAACAGACTTAAACAGAGGTAAACAGAGTAAAGCAGTGTTAAACAGAGGCAAACAGTGTTAAGCAGAGGCAAACAGTGTTAAGCAGAGGCACACAGTGTTAAACAGAGGCAAACAGTGTTAAACAGAGGCAAACAGTGTTTAAACAGAGGCAAACAGTGTTAAACAGAGGCAAACAGTGTTAAACAGAGGCAAACAGAGTTAAACAGAGGCAAACAGTGTTAAACAGAGGCAAACAGATGCAAACAGGGATAAACAGAGGCAAACAGTGTTAAACAGAGGCAAACAGAGGCAAACAGAGGCAAGCAGAGGCAAACAAAGGCAAACAGAGGCAAACAGAGGCAAACAGAGGCAAGCAGAGGCATACGGAGGCAAACAGAGTGAAACAGAGGCAGACAGACTGAAACAGAGGTTAAGCAGTGTTAAGCAGAGGCAAACAGGTTTAAACAGAGGCAAACAGGGTTAAACAGAGGCAAACAGGGTTAAGCAGAGGCAAACGGAGTGAAACAGAGGCAAACAGAGTGAAACAGAGGCAAACAGAGTGAAACAGAGGCGAACAGACTTAAACAGAGGCAAACAGGCTTAAACAGAGGCAAACAGAGGCAAGCAGAGTTAAAGAGACTTAAACATAGGCAAACAGAGTAAAACAGACTTAAACAGAGGGAAACAGAGTTAAACAGATGCAAACAGACTTAAACAGAGGCAAACAGACTTAAACAGAGGCAAACTGAGGCAAATAGAGTTAAACAGACGTAAACAGAGGCAAACAGAGTTAAACAGACTTAAACAGAGGCAAACAGACTTAAACAGACTTAAACAGAGTTAAACAGACTTAAAGAGAGGCGAACAGACTTAAACAGAGGCAAACAGATTTAAACAGACTAAAACAGAGGCAAACAGAGTTAAACAGAATTAAACAGAGGCAAACAGACTTAAACAGAGGCAAACAGAGTTACACAGACTTAAACAGAGGCAAAAAGATTTAAACAGACTTAAACAGAGGCAAACAGAGTTAAGCAGTGTTAAACAGAGGCAAACAGTATTAAGCAGAGGCAAACAGTGTTAAGCAGAGGCAAACAGTGTTAAACAGAGGCAAACAGTGTTAAACAGAGGCAAACAGAGTTAAACTGAGGCAAACAGTGTTAAACAGAGGCAAACAGAGTTAAACAGAGGCAAACAGAGTTAAACAGACTTAAACAGAGGCAACAGAGTTGACAGAGGCAAACAGACTTAAACAGAGGCAAAGAGAGTTAAGCAGTGTTAAACAGAGGCAGACAGTATTAAGCAGAGGCAAACAGTGTTAAGCAGAGGCAAACAGTGTTCAACAGAGGCAAACAGTATTAAACAGAGGCAAACAGATTTAAACTAATGCAAACAGTGTTAAACAGAGGCAAACAGGGTTAAACAGAGGCAAACAGAGTTAAACAGACTTAAACAGAGGCAACAGAGTTGACAGAGGCAAACAGAATTAAACAGAGGCAAACAGATTTAAGCAGTGTTAAACAGAGGCAAACAGTGTTCAGCAGAGGCAAACAGTGTTAAGCAGAGGCAAACAGTGTTAAATAGAGGCAATCAGTGTTAAACAGAGGCAAACAGTGTTAAACAGAGGCAAACAGTGTTAAACAGAGGCAACCAGTGTTAAACAGAGGCAAACAGGTTTAAACAGAGGCAAAAACGTTTTAGCAGAGGCAAACAGAGGCAAACAGGGATAAACAGAGGCAAGCAGAGGCAGGCAGAGGCAAACAGAGACAAGAAGAGGCAAACAGAGGCAGACAGAGGCAAACAGAGGCAAACAGACTTAAACAAAGTGAAACAGAGGCAATCAGAATTAAACTGATTGAAATGGAGCTAAACAAAGGAAAACGAGGTAAACAGTGTTAAACAGAGTTAAAAAGTGTTAAACAGAGGCAAACAGTGTTAAGCAGAGGCAAACAGTGTTAAACAGAGGCAAACAGTGTTAAACAGAGGCAAACAGTGTTAAACAGAGGCAAACAGAGTTAAACAGAGGCAAACAGTGTTAAACAGAGGTAAACAGAGTTAAACAGAGGCAAACAGAGGCAAACAGACTTAAACAGAGGCAAACAGAGTTGGCAGAGGCAAACAGTCTTAAACAGAGGCAAACTGACTTAAACAGAGGCAAACAGTGTTAAGCAGAGGCAAACAGTGTTAAACAGAGGGAAACAGTGTTAAACAGAGGCAGGCAGTGTTAAACAGAGGCTAACAGTGTTAAACAGAGGCAAACAGGTTTAAACAAAGGCAAACAGAGGTAAACAGTGTTAAACAGAGGCAAAAAGTGTTAAACAGTGTTAAACAGAGGCAAACAGTGTTAAGCAGAGGCAAACAGTGTTAAACAGAGGCAAACAGTGTTAAACAGATGCAAACAGTGTTAAACAAAGGCAAACAGTGTTAAACAGAGGCAAATAGGTTTAAACAGAGGCAAACAGAGTTAATGAGACTTAAACAGAGGCAAGCAGAGTTAAACAGACTTAAACAGAGGTAAACAGAGTAAAGCAGTGTTAAACAGAGGCAAACAGTGGTAAGCAGAGGCAAACAGTGTTAAGCAGAGGCACACAGTGTTAAACAGAGGCAAACAGTGTTAAACAGAGGCAAACAGTGTTAAACAGAGGCAAACAGTGTTAAACAGAGGCAAACAGAGTTAAACAGAGGCAAACAGTGTTAAACAGAGGCAAACAGGGTTAAACAGAGGCAAACAGTGTTAAACAGAGGCAAACAGAGGCAAACAGAGGCAAGCAGAGGCAAACAAAGGCAAACAGAGGCAAACAGAGGCAAACAGACGCAAGCAGAGGCATACAGAGGCAAACAGAGTTAAACAGAGGCAGACAGACTGAAACAGAGGTTAAGCAGTGTTAAGCAGAGGCAAACAGGTTTAAACAGAGGCAAACAGGGTTAAACAGAGGCAAACAGGGTTAAACAGAGGCAAACGGAGTGAAACAGAGGCAAACAGAGTGAAACAGAGGCAAACAGAGTGAAACAGAGGCGAACACACTTAAACAGAGGCAAACAGGCTTAAACAGAGGCAAACAGAGGCAAGCAGAGTTAAACAGACTTAAACAGAGGCAAACAGAGTAAAACAGACGTAAACAGAGGCAAACAGAGTTAAACAGATGCAAACAGACTTAAACAGAGGCAAACAGACTTAAACAGAGGCAAACTGAGGCGAATAGAGTTAAACAGACTTAAACAGAGGCAAACAGAGTTAAACAGACTTAAACAGAGGCAAACAGACTTAAACAGACTTAAACAGAGTTAAACAGACTTAAAGAGAGGCGAACAGACTTAAACAGAGGCAAACAGATTTAAACAGACTTAAACAGAGGCAAACAGAGTTAAACAGAATTAAACAGAGGCAAACAGACTTAAACAGAGGCAAACAGAGTTACACAGACTTAAACAGAGGCAAAAAGATTTAAACAGACTTAAACAGAGGCAAACAGAGTTAAGCAGTGTTAAACAGAGGCAAACAGTATTAAGCAGAGGCAAACAGTGTTAAGCAGAGGCAAACAGTGTTAAACAGAGACAAACAGTGTTAAACAGAGGCAAACAGCGTTAAACAGAGGCAAACAGGGTTAAACAGAGGCAAACGGAGGCAAACAGGGTTAAACAGAGGCAAGCAGAGGCAGGCAGTGGCAAACAGAGGCAAACAGTTTTTAACAGATGCAAACAGACGTAAACAGAGGCAAACAGTGTTAATCAGACTTAAACAGAGGCAAACAGAGTTAAACAGACTTAAACAGAGGTAAACAGAGTAAAGCAGTGTTAAACAGAGGCAAACAGTGTTAAGCACAGGCAAACAGTGTTAAGCAGAGGCACACAGTGTTAAACAGAGGCAAACAGTGTTAAACAGAGGCAAACAGTGTTAAACAGAGGCAAACAGTGTTAAACAGAGGCAAACAGTGTTAAACAGAGGCAAACAGAGTTAAACAGAGGCAAACAGTGTTAAACAGAGGCAAACAGATGCAAACAGGATTAAACAGAGGCAAACAGTGTTAAACAGAGGCAAACAGATGCAAACAGAGGCAAGCAGAGGCAAACAAAGGCAAACAGAGGCAAACAGAGGCAAACAGAGGCAAGCAGAGGCATACGGAGGCAAACAGAGTGAAACAGAGGCAGACAGACTGAAACAGAGGTTAAGCAGTGTTAAGCAGAGGCAAACAGGTTTAACAGAGGCAAACAGGGTTAAACAGAGGCAAACAGGGTTAAACAGAGGCAAACGGAGTGAAACAGAGGCAAACAGAGTGAAACAGAGGCAAACAGAGTGAAACAGAGGCGAACAGACTTAAACAGAGGCAAACAGGCTTAAACAGAGGCAAACAGAGGCAAGCAGAGTTAAAGAGACTTAAACATAGGCAAACAGAGTAAAACAGACTTAAACAGAGGGAAACAGAGTTTAAACAGATGCAAACAGACTTAAACAGAGGCAAACAGACTTAAACAGAGGCAAACTGAGGCAAATAGAGTTAAACAGACTTAAACAGAGGCAAACAGAGGTAAACAGACTTAAACAGAGGCAAACAGACTTAAACAGACTTAAACAGAGTTAAACAGACTTAAAGAGAGGCGAACAGACTTAAACAGAGGCAAAAAGATTTAAACAGACTTAAACAGAGGCAAACAGAGTTAAAAAGAATTAAACAGAGGCCAAACAGACTTAAACAGAGGCAAACAGAGTTACACAGAATTAAACAGAGGCAAAAAGATTTAAACAGACTTAAACAGAGGCAAACAGAGTTAAGCAGTGTTAAACAGAGGCAAACAGTATTAAGCAGAGGCAAACAGTATTAAGCAGAGGCAAACAGTGTTAAGCAGAGGCAAACAGTGTTAAACAGAGGCAAACAGTGTTAAACAGAGGCAAACAGAGTTAAACTGAGGCAAACAGTGTTAAACAGAGGCAAACAGAGTTAAACAGAGGCAAACAGAGTTAAACAGACTTAAACAGAGGCAACAGAGTTGACAGAGGCAAACAGACTTAAACAGAGGCAAAGAGAGTTAAGCAGTGTTAAACAGAGGCAGACAGTATTAAGCAGAGGCAAACAGTGTTAAGCAGAGGCAAACAGTGTTAAACAGAGGCAAACAGTGTTAAACAGAGGTAAACAGATTTAAACTAATGCAAACAGTGTTAAACAGAGGCGAACAGGGTTAAACAGAGGCAAACAGAGTTAAACAGACTTAAACAGAAGCAACAGAGTTGACAGAGGCAAACAGACTTAAACAGAGGCAAACAGATTTAAGCAGTGTTAAACAGAGGCAAACAGTGTTCAGCAGAGGCAAACAGTGTTAAGCAGAGGCAAACAGTGTTAAATAGAGGCAATCAGTGTTAAACAGAGGCAAACAGTGTTAAACAGAGGCAAACAGTGTTAAACAGAGGCAAGCAGTGTTAAACAGAGGCAAACAGGTTTAAACAGAGGCAAACACGTTTTAGCAGAGGCAAACAGAGGCAAACAGGGATAAACAGAGGCGGATAAACAGAGGCAAGCAGAGGCAGGCAGAGGCAAACAGAGACAAGAAGAGGCAAACAGAGGCAGACAGAGGCAAACAGAGGCAAACAGACTTAAACAAAGTGAAACAGAGGCAATCAGAATTAAACTGATTGAAATGGAGCTAAACAAAGGAAAACGAGGTAAACAGTGTTAAACAGAGTTAAAAAGTGTTAAACAGAGGCAAACAGTGTTAAGCAGAGGCAAACAGTGTTAAACAGAGGCAAACAGTGTTAAAACAGAGGCAAACAGTGTTAAACAGAGGCAAACAGAGTTCAACAGAGGCAAACAGTGTTAAACAGAGGCAAACAGAGTTAAACAGAGGCAAACAGAGGCAAACAGACTTAAACAGAGGCAAACAGAGTTGGCAGAGGCAAACAGTCTTAAACAGAGGCAAACTGACTTAAACAGAGGCAAACAGTGTTAAGCAGAGGCAAACAGTGTTAAACAGAGGGAAACAGTGTTAAACAGAGGCAAGCAGTGTTAAACAGAGGCTAACAGTGTTAAACAGAGGCAAACAGGTTTTAAACAAAGGCAAACAGAGGTAAACAGTGTTAAACAGAGGCAAAAAGTGTTATACAGTGTTAAACAGAGGCAAACAGTGTTAAGCAGAGGCAAACAGTGTTAAACAGAGGCAAACAGTGTTAAACAGATGCAAACAGTGTTAAACAAAGGCAAACAGTGTTAAACAGAGGCAAATAGGTTTAAACAGAGGCAAACAGAGTTAATCAGACTTAAACAGAGGCAAGCAGAGTTAAACAGACTTAAACAGAGGTAAACAGAGTAAAGCAGTGTTAAACAGAGGCAAACAGTGGTAAGCAGAGGCAAACAGTTTTAAGCAGAGGCACACAGTGTTAAACAGAGGCAAACAGTGTTAAACAGAGGCAAACAGTGTTAAACAGAGGCAAACAGTGTTAAACAGAGGCAAACAGAGTTAAACAGAGGCAAGCAGTGTTAAACAGAGGCAAACAGGGTTAAACAGAGGCAAACAGTGTTAAAAAGAGGCAAACAGAGGCAAACAGAGGCAAGCAGAGGCAAACAAAGGCAAACAGAGGCAAACAGAGGCAAACAGACGCAAGCAGAGGCATACAGAGGCAAACAGAGTTTAAACAGAGGCAGACAGACTGAAACAGAGGTTAAGCAGTGTTAAGCAGAGGCAAACAGGTTTAAACAGAGGCAAACAGGGTTAAACAGAGGCAAACAGGGTTAAACAGAGGCAAACGGAGTGAAACAGAGGCAAACAGAGTGAAACAGAGGCGAACGCACTTAAACAGAGGCAAACAGGCTTAAACAGAGGCAAACAGAGGCAAGCAGAGTTAAACAGACTTAAACAGAGGCAAACAGAGTAAAACAGACGTAAACAGAGGCAAACAGAGTTAAACAGATGCAAACAGACTTAAACAGAGGCAAACAGACTTAAACAGAGGCAAACTGAGGCGAATAGAGTTAAACAGACTTAAACAGAGGCAAACAGAGTTAAACAGACTTAAACAGAGGCAAACAGACTTAAACAGACTTAAACAGAGTTAAACAGACTTAAAGAGAGGCGAACAGACTTAAACAGAGGCAAAAAGATTTAAACAGACTTAAACAGAGGCAAACAGAGTTAAACAGAATTAAACAGAGGCAAACAGACTTAAACAGAGGCAAACAGAGTTACACAGACTTAAACAGAGGCAAAAAGATTTAAACAGACTTAAACAGAGGCAAACAGAGTTAAGCAGTGTTAAACAGAGGCAAACAGTATTAAGCAGAGGCAAACAGTGTTAAGCAGAGGCAAACAGTGTTAAACAGAGGCAAGCAGTGTTAAACAGAGGCAAACAGAGTTAAACAGAGGCAAACAGTGTTAAACAGAGGCAAACAGTGTTAAAACAGAGGCAGACAGAGGCAAACAGTGTTAAATAGAGGCAATCAGTGTTAAACAGAGGCAAACATTGTTAAACAGAGGCAAACAGTGTTAAACAGAGGCAACCAGTGTTAAACAGAGGCAAACAGGTTTAAACAGAGGCAAACACGTTTTAGCAGAGGCAAACAGAGGCAAACAGGGTTAAACAGAGGCAAGCAGAGGCAGGCAGAGGCAAACAGAAACAAGAAGAGGCAAACAGAGGCAGACAGAGGCAAACAGAGGCAAACAGACTTAAACAAAGTGAAACAGAGGCAATCAGAGTTAAACTGATTGAAATGGAGCTAAACAAAGGAAAACGAGGTAAACAGTGTTAAACAGAGTTAAAAAGTGTTAAACAGAGGCAAACAGTGTTAAGCAGAGGCAAACAGTGTTAAACAGAGGCAAACAGTGTTAAACAGAGGCAAACAGTGTTAAACAGATGCAAACAGAGGCAAACAGTGTTAAACAGAGGCAAACAGTGTTAAACAGAGGCAAACAGTGTTAAACAGAGGCAAACAGAGTTAAACAGAGGCAAACAGTGTTAAACAGAGGCAAACAGAGTTAAACAGAGGCACACAGAGTTAAACAGACTTAAACAGAGGCAAACAGAGTTGACAGAGGCAAACAGACTTAAACAGAGGCAAAACTGACTTAAACAGAGGCAAACAGTGTTAAGCAGAGGCAAACAGAGTTAAACAGAGGGAAACAGTGTTAAACAGAGGCAAGCAGTGTTAAACAGAGGCAAACAATGTTAAACAGAGGCAAACAGGTTTAATCAAAGGCAAACAGAGGTAAACAGTGTTAAACAGAGGCAAAAAGTGTTAAACAGTGTTAAACAGAGGCAAACAGTGTTAAGCAAAGGCAAACAGTGTTAAACAGAGGCAAACAGTGTTAAACAGATGCAAACAGTGTTAAACAAAGGCAAACAGTGTTAAACAGAGGCAAACAGGTTTTAAACATGGCAAACAGAGTGAATCAGACTTAAACAGAGGCAAACAGAGTTAAACAGACTTTAAACAGAGGTAAACAGAGTAAAGCAGTGTTAAACAGAGGCAAACAGTGGTAAGCAGAGGCAAACAGTTTTAAGCAGAGGCAGACAGTGTTAAACAGAGGCAAACAGTGTTAAACAGTGGCAAACAGTGTTAAAAAGAGGCAAACAGAGTTAAACAGAGGCAAACAGAGTTAAACAGACTTAAACAGAGGCAACAGAGTTGACAGAGGCAAACAGACTTAAACAGAGGCAAAGAGAGTTAAGCAGTGTTAAACAGAGGCAGACAGTATTAAGCAGAGGCAAACAGTGTTAAGCAGAGGCAAACAGTGTTAAACAGAGGCGAACAGGGTTAAACAGAGGCAAACAGAGTTAAACAGACTTAAACAGAAGCAACAGAGTTGACAGAGGCAAACAGAATTAAACAGAGGCAAACAGATTTAAGCAGTGTTAAACAGAGGCAAACAGTGTTCAGCAGAGGCAAACAGTGTTAAGCAGAGGCAAACAGTGTTAAATAGAGGCAATCAGTGTTAAACAGAGGCAAACAGTGTTAAACAGAGGCAAACAGTGTTAAACAGAGGCAAGCAGTGTTAAACAGAGGCAAACAGGTTTAAACAGAGGCAAACACGTTTTAGCAGAGGCAAACAGAGGCAAACAGGGATAAACAGAGGCAAGCAGAGGCAGGCAGAGGCAAACAGAGACAAGAAGAGGCAAACAGAGGCAGACAGAGGCAAACAGAGGCAAACAGACTTAAACAAAGTGAAACAGAGGCAATCAGAATTAAACTGATTGAAATGGAGCTAAACAAAGGAAAACGAGGTAAACAGTGTTAAACAGAGTTAAAAGTGTTAAACAGAGGCAAACAGTGTTAAGCAGAGGCAAACAGTGTTAAACAGAGGCAAACAGTGTAAACAGAGGCAAACAGTGTTAAACAGAGGCAAACAGAGTTAAACAGAGGCAAACAGTGTTAAACAGAGGCAAACAGAGTTAAACAGAGGCAAACAGAGGCAAACAGACTTAAACAGAGGCAAACAGAGTTGGCAGAGGCAAACAGTCTTAAACAGAGGCAAACTGACTTAAACAGAGGCAAACAGTGTTAAGCAGAGGCAAACAGTGTTAAACAGAGGGAAACAGTGTTAAACAGAGGCAAGCAGTGTTAAACAGAGGCTAACAGTGTTAAACAGAGGCAAACAGGTTTAAACAAAGGCAAACAGAGGTAAACAGTGTTAAACAGAGGCAAAAAGTGTTATACAGTGTTAAACAGAGGCAAACAGTGTTAAGCAGAGGCAAACAGTGTTAAACAGAGGCAAACAGTGTTAAACAGATGCAAACAGTGTTAAACAAAGGCAAACAGTGTTAAACAGAGGCAAATAGGTTTAAACAGAGGCAAACAGAGTTAATCAGACTTAAACAGAGGCAAGCAGAGTTAAACAGACTTAAACAGAGGTAAACAGAGTAAAGCAGTGTTAAACAGAGGCAAACAGTGGTAAGCAGAGGCAAACAGTTTTAAGCAGAGGCACACAGTGTTAAACAGAGGCAAACAGTGTTAAACAGAGGCAAACAGTGTTAAACAGAGGCAAACAGTGTTAAACAGAGGCAAACAGAGTTAAACAGAGGCAAGCAGTGTTAAACAGAGGCAAACAGGGTTAAACAGAGGCAAACAGTGTTAAACAGAGGCAAACAGAGGCAAACAGAGGCAAGCAGAGGCAAACAAAGGCAAACAGAGGCAAACAGAGGCAAACAGACGCAAGCAGAGGCATACAGAGGCAAACAGAGTTAAACAGAGGCAGACAGACTGAAACAGAGGTTAAGCAGTGTTAAGCAGAGGCAAACAGGTTTAAACAGAGGCAAACAGGGTTAAACAGAGGCAAACAGGGTTAAACAGAGGCAAACGGAGTGAAACAGAGGCAAACAGAGTGAAACAGAGGCGAACGCACTTAAACAGAGGCAAACAGGCTTAAACAGAGGCAAACAGAGGCAAGCAGAGTTAAACAGACTTAAACAGAGGCAAACAGAATAAAACAGACGTAAACAGAGGCAAACAGAGTTAAACAGATGTAAACAGACTTAAACAGAGGCAAACAGACTTAAACAGAGGCAAACTGAGGCGAATAGAGTTAAACAGACTTAAACAGAGGCAAACAGAGTTAAACAGACTTAAACAGAGGCAAACAGACTTAAACAGACTTAAACAGAGTTAAACAGACTTAAAGAGAGGCGAACAGACTTAAACAGAGGCAAAAAGATTTAAACAGACTTAAACAGAGGCAAACAGAGTTAAACAGAATTAAACAGAGGCAAACAGACTTAAACAGAGGCAAACAGAGTTACACAGACTTAAACAGAGGCAAAAAGATTTAAACAGACTTAAACAGAGGCAAACAGAGTTAAGCAGTGTTAAACAGAGGCAAACAGTATTAAGCAGAGGCAAACAGTGTTAAGCAGAGGCAAACAGTGTTAAACAGAGGCAAGCAGTGTTAAACAGAGGCAAACAGAGTTAAACAGAGGCAAACAGTGTTAAACAGAGGCAAACAGTGTTAAACAGAGGCAGACAGAGGCAAACAGTGTTAAATAGAGGCAATCAGTGTTAAACAGAGGCAAACAGTGTTAAACAGAGGCAAACAGTGTTAAACAGAGGCAACCAGTGTTAAACAGAGGCAAACAGGTTTAAACAGAGGCAAACACGTTTTAGCAGAGGCAAACAGAGGCAAACAGGGTTAAACAGAGGCAAGCAGAGGCAGGCAGAGGCAAACAGAAACAAGAAGAGGCAAACAGAGGCAGACAGAGGCAAACAGAGGCAAACAGACTTAAACAAAGTGAAACAGAGGCAATCAGAGTTAAACTGATTGAAATGGAGCTAAACAAAGGAAAACGAGGTAAACAGTGTTAAACAGAGTTAAAAAGTGTTAAACAGAGGCAAACAGTGTTAAGCAGAGGCAAACAGTGTTAAACAGAGGCAAACAGTGTTAAACAGAGGCAAACAGTGTTAAACAGATGCAAACAGAGGCAAACAGTGTTAAACAGAGGCAAACAGTGTTAAACAGAGGCAAACAGAGTTAAACAGAGGCAAACAGTGTTAAACAGAGGCAAACAGAGTTAAACAGAGGCAAACAGAGTTAAACAGACTTAAACAGAGGCAAACAGAGTTGACAGAGGCAAACAGACTTAAACAGAGGCAAACTGACTTAAACAGAGGCAAACAGTGTTAAGCAGATGCAAACAGTGTTAAACAGAGGGAAACAGTGTTAAACAAAGGCAAGCAGTGTTAAACAGAGGCAAACAATGTTAAACAGAGGCAAACAGGTTTAATCAAAGGCAAACAGAGGTAAACAGTGTTAAACAGAGGCAAAAAGTGTTAAACAGTGTTAAACAGAGGCAAACAGTGTTAAGCAAAGGCAAACAGTGTTAAACAGAGGCAAACAGTGTTAAACAGATGCAAACAGTGTTAAACAAAGGCAAACAGTGTTAAACAGAGGCAAACAGGTTTAAACATGGCAAACAGAGTGAATCAGACTTAAACAGAGGCAAACAGAGTTAAACAGACTTAAACAGAGGTAAACAGAGTAAAGCAGTGTTAAACAGAGGCAAACAGTGGTAAGCAGAGGCAAACAGTTTTAAGCAGAGGCACACAGTGTTAAACAGAGGCAAACAGTGTTAAACAGTGGCAAACAGTGTTAAACAGAGGCAAACAGTGTTAAACAGAGGCAAACAGTGTTAAACAGAGGCAAACAGAGTTAAACAGAGGCGAACAGTGTTAAACAGAGGCAAACAGAGGCAAACAGGGTTAAACAGAGGCAAACAGTGTTTAAACAGAGGCAAACAGAGGCAAACAGAGGCAAGCAGAGGCAAACAAAGGCAAACAGAGGCAAACAGAGGCAAACAGAGGCAAGCAGAGGCATACAGAGGCAAACAGTGTTAAACAGAGGCAAACAGTGTTAAACAGAGGCAAACAGTGTTAAACAGAGGCAAACAGAGTTAAACAGAGGCAAACAGTGTTAAGCAGAGGCAAACAGTGTTAAACAGAGGCAAACAGTGTTAAACAGAGGCAAACAGGGTTAAACAGAGGCAAACAGAGGCAAACAGTGTTAAACAGAGGCAAGCAGAGGCAGGCAGAGGCAAACAGAGGCAAACAGACTTTAACAGATGCAAACAGACTTAAACAGAGGCAAACAGACTTAAACAGAATCAAACAGAGGCAAAAAGACTTAAACAGAGGCAAACAGAGTTAAACAGAGGCAAACAGAGTTAAACAGACTTAAACAGAGGCAAACACAGTTGACAGAGGCAAACAGAATGAAACAGAGGCAAACTGACTTAAACAGAGGCAAACAGTGTTAAGCAGAGGCAAACAGTGTTAAACAGAGGCAAACAGTGTTAAACAGATGCAAACAGTGTTAAACAAAGGCAGACAGTGTTAAACAGAGGCAAACAGGTTTAAACAGAGGCAAACAGAGTTAATCAGACTTAAACAGTGGCAAACAGAGTTAAACAGA
>JANJGN010004261.1:0-35027 GCA_026770705.1 Isurus oxyrinchus | reverse complement strand
AAACAGAGGCAAACAGACTTAAACAGAGGCAAACAGACTTCAACAGAGGCAAACAGACTTAAACAGAGGCTAACAGCCTTAAACAGAGGCAAAGGGACTTAAACATAGGCAAATAGACTTAAACAGAGGCAAACAGACTTAAACAGAGGCAAACAGAGGCAAACAGATACTAACAGAGGCATACAGGATTAAACAGAGGCAAACAGAGTGAAACAGAGGCAAACAGAGTGAAACAGAGGGAAACAGACTTAAACAGAGGCAAACAGACTGAGAAAGAGGCAAACAGAGTGAAACAGAGGCAAACAGACTTAAACAGGGGCTAACAGAGTGAAACAGAGGCAAACGGACTTAAACAGAGGCAAACAGACTTAAACAGAGGCAAACAGACTTAAACAGAGGCAAACAGAGGCAAACAGATGCTAACAGAGGCAAACAGGATTAAACAGAGGCAAACAGACTGAAACAGAGGCAAACAGAGTGAAAGAGAGGCAAACAGACTTAAACAGAGGCAAACAGACTTAAACAGAGGCAAACAGAGTGAAAAAGAGGCAAACAGAGTGAAACAGAGGCAAACAGACTTAAACAGGGGCAAATAGAGTGAAACAGAGGCAAACAGACTTAAACAGAGGCAAACAGACTGAAACAGAGGCATACAGAGGCAAACAGAGGCAGTCAGAGGCAAACAGGATTAAACAGAGGCAAACAGAGTGAAACAGAGGCAAACAGACTTAAACAGAGGCAAACAGAGTGAAACAGAGGCAAACAGAATGAAACAGAGGCAAACAGACTTAAACAGAGGCAAAGAGACTTAAACAGAGGCAAACAGAGTGCAAAAGAGGCAAACAGAGTGAAACAGAGGCAAACAGAGTGAAACAGAGGCAAACAGAGTGAAACAGAGGCAAACAGACTTAAACAGAGGCTAACAGCCTTAAGCAGAGGCAAAGAGACTTAAACAGAGGCAAACAGACTTAAACAGAGGCAAACAGACTTAAACAGAGGCAAACAGACTTAAACAGAGGCAAACAGAGGCAAACAGATGCTAACAGAGGCAAACAGGATTAAACAGAGGCAAACAGAGTGAAACAGAGGCAAACAGAGTGAAACAGAGGCAAACAGACTTAAACAGAGGCAAACAGACTGAGAAAGAGGCAAACAGATTGAAACAGAGGCAAACAGACTTAAACATGGGCAGACAGACTTAAACAGAGGCAAACAGACTTAAACAGAAGCAAACAGAGGCAAACAGATGCTAACAGAGGCAAACTGGATTAAACAGAGGCAAACAGAGTGAAACAGAGGCAAACAGAGTGAAACAGAGGCAAACAGACTTAAACAGAGGCAAACAGACTTAAACAGAGGCAAACAGACTTAAAGAGAGGCAAACAGAATTAAACAGAGGCAAACAGACTTAAACAGAGGCTAACAGAACTTAAACAGAGGCAAACAGACTTAAACAGAGGCAAACAGACTTAAACAGAGGCAAACAGAGTGAAACAGAGGCAAACAGACTTAAACAGAGGCAAACAGACTTAAACAGAGGCAAACAGAGGCAAACAGATGCTAACAGAGGCAAACAGGATTAAACAGAGGCA
The DNA here is from genome assembly GCA_026770705.1 of Isurus oxyrinchus. Classification (NCBI taxonomy): domain Eukaryota; kingdom Metazoa; phylum Chordata; class Chondrichthyes; order Lamniformes; family Lamnidae; genus Isurus; species Isurus oxyrinchus. The sequence goes on along the minus strand of JANJGN010004261.1, from coordinate 33,435 downwards.
AACAGAGTGAAACAGAGGCAACAAGAGTGAAAGAGAGGCAAACAGACTTAAACAGAGGCAAACAGACTTAAACAGAGGCAAACAGAGTGAAAAAGAGGCAAACAGAGTGAAACAGAGGCAAACAGACTTAAACAGGGGCACATAGAGTGAAACAGAGGCAAATAGACTTAAACAGAGGCAAACAGACTTAAACAGAGGCAAACAGACTTAAACAGAGGCAAAGAGAGGCAAACAGATGCTAACAGAGGCAAACAGGATTAAACAGAGGCACACAGAGTGAAACAGAGGCAAACAGAATGAAACTGAGGCAAACAGACTTAAACAGAGGCAAACAGACTTAAACAGAGGCAAACAGAGTGAAACAGAGGCAAACAGACTTAAACAGAGGCAAACAGAGTGAAAGAGAGGCAAACAGACTTAAACAGAGGCAAACAGACTTAAACAGAGGCAAACAGAGTGAAAAAGAGGCAAACAGAGTGAAACAGATGCAAACAGACTTAAACAGGGGCAAATAGAGTGAAACAGAGGCAAACAGACTTAAACAGAGGCAAACAGACTTAAACAGAGGCAAACAGACTTAAACAGAGGCAAACAGAGGCAAAGAGAGGCAAACAGATGCTAACAGAGGCAAACAGGATTAAACAGAGGCAAACAGACTTAAACAGAGGCAAACAGAGTGAAAAAGAGGCAAACAGAGTGAAACAGAGGCAAACAGACTTAAACAGGAGCAAATAGAGTGAAACAGAGGCAAACAGACTTAAACAGAGGCAAACAGAGTGAAACAGAGGCAAACAGACTTAAACAGAGGCTAACAGCCTTAAACAGGGGCAAAGAGACATAAACAGAGGCAAACAGACTTAAAAAGAGGCAAACAGACTTAAACAGAGGCAAACAGACTCAAACAGAGGCAAACAGAGGCAAACAGAGTGAAACAGAGGCATACAGGATTAAACAGAGGCAAACAGAGTGAAACAGAGGCAAACAGAGTGAAACAGAGGCTAACAGACTTAAACAGAGGCAAACAGACTGAGAAAGAGGCAAACAGAGTGAAACAGAGGCAAACAGACTTAAACAGGGGCAAACAGAGTGAAACAGAGGCAAACAGATTTAAACAGAGGCAAACAGACTTAAACAGAGGCAAACAGACTTAAACAGAGGCAAACAGACTTAAACAGAGGCAAACAGAGGCAAACAGATGCTAACCACAGAGGCAAACAGGATTAAACAGAGGCAAACAGAGTGAAACAGAGGCAAACAGAGTGAAACAAAGGCAAACAGAGTGAAACAGAGGCAAACAGACTTAAACAGAGGCAAACAGACTTAAACAGAGGCAAACAGACTTAAAGAGAGGCCACCAGACTTAAACAGAGGCAAACAGACTTAAACAGAGGCTAACAGACTTTAACAGAGGCAAACAGACTTAAAAAGAGGCAAACAGATGCTAACAGAGGCAAACAAAATTAAACAGAGGCAAACAGAGTGAAACAGAGGCAAACAGAGTGAAGGAGAGGCAAACAGACTTAAACAGAGGCAAACAGACTGAAACAGGGGCAATCAGAGTGAAAAAGAGGCAAACAGAGTGAAACAGAGGCAAACTGGCTCAAACAGGGGCAAACAGATTGAAACAGAGGAAAACAGACTTAAATAGAGGCAAACAGACTTAAACAGAGGCAAACAGACTTAAACAGAGGCAAACAGAGGCAAACAGATGCTAACATAGGCAAACAGACTTAAACAGAGGCTAACAGACTTAAACAGAGGCAAACAGAGTGAAAAAGAGGCAAACAGAGTGAAACAGAGGCAAACACACTTAAACAGGGGCAAATAGAGTGAAACAGAGGCAAACAGACTTAAACAGAGGCAAACAGACTGAAACAGAGGCAAACAGACTTAAACAGAGGCAAACAGAGGCAAAGAGAGGCAAACAGATGCTAACAGAGGCAAACAGGATTAAACAGAGGCAAACAGACTTAAACAGAGGCAAACAGAGTGAAAAAGAGGCGAACAGAGTGAAACAGAGGCAAACAGACTTAAACAGGGGCAAATAGAGTGAAATAGAGGCAAACAGACTTAAACAGAGGCAAGCAGACTTAAACAGAGGCAAACAGACTTAAACAGAGGCAAACAGACTTAAACAGAGGCAAAGAGAGGCAAACAGATGCTAACAGAGGCAAACAGGATTAAACAGAGGCACACAGAGTGAAACAGAGGCAAACAGAATGAAACTGAGGCAAACAGACTTAAACAGAGGCAAACAGACTTAAACAGAGGCAAACAGAGTGAAACAGAGGCAAACAGACTTAAACAGAGGCAAACAGAGTGAAAGAGAGGCAAACAGACTTAAACAGAGGCAAACAGACTTAAACAGAGGCAAACAGAGTGAAAAAGAGGCAAACAGAGTGAAACAGATGCAAACAGACTTAAACAGGGGCAAATAGAGTGAAACAGAGGCAAACAGACTTAAACAGAGGCAAACAGACTTAAACAGAGGCAAACAGACTTAAACAGAGGCAAACAGCCTTAAACAGAGGCAAAGGGACTTAAACATAGGCAAATAGACTTAAACAGAGGCAAACAGACTTAAACAGAGGCAAACAGAGGCAAACAGATACTAACAGAGGCATACAGGATTAAACAGAGGCAAACAGAGTGAAACAGAGGCAAACAGAGTGAAACAGAGGGAAACAGACTTAAACAGAGGCAAACAGACTGAGAAAGAGGCAAACAGAGTGAAACAGAGGCAAACAGACTTAAACAGGGGCTAACAGAGTGAAACAGAGGCAAACGGACTTAAACAGAGGCAAACAGACTTAAACAGAGGCAAACAGACTTAAACAGAGGCAAACAGAGGCAAACAGATGCTAACAGAGGCAAACAGGATTAAACAGAGGCAAACAGACTGAAACAGAGGCAAACAGAGTGAAAGAGAGGCAAACAGACTTAAACAGAGGCAAACAGACTTAAACAGAGGCAAACAGAGTGAAAAAGAGGCAAACAGAGTGAAACAGAGGCAAACAGACTTAAACAGGGGCAAATAGAGTGAAACAGAGGCAAACAGACTTAAACAGAGGCAAACAGACTGAAACAGAGGCATACAGAGGCAAACAGAGGCAGTCAGAGGCAAACAGGATTAAACAGAGGCAAACAGAGTGAAACAGAGGCAAACAGACTTAAACAGAGGCAAACAGAGTGAAACAGAGGCAAACAGAATGAAACAGAGGCAAACAGACTTAAACAGAGGCAAAGAGACTTAAACAGAGGCAAACAGAGTGCAAAAGAGGCAAACAGAGTGAAACAGAGGCAAACAGAGTGAAACAGAGGCAAACAGAGTGAAACAGAGGCAAACAGACTTAAACAGAGGCTAACAGCCTTAAGCAGAGGCAAAGAGACTTAAACAGAGGCAAACAGACTTAAACAGAGGCAAACAGACTTAAACAGAGGCAAACAGACTTAAACAGAGGCAAACAGAGGCAAACAGATGCTAACAGAGGCAAACAGGATTAAACAGAGGCAAACAGAGTGAAACAGAGGCAAACAGAGTGAAACAGAGGCAAACAGACTTAAACAGAGGCAAACAGACTGAGAAAGAGGCAAACAGATTGAAACAGAGGCAAACAGACTTAAACATGGGCAGACAGACTTAAACAGAGGCAAACAGACTTAAACAGAAGCAAACAGAGGCAAACAGATGCTAACAGAGGCAAACTGGATTAAACAGAGGCAAACAGAGTGAAACAGAGGCAAACAGAGTGAAACAGAGGCAAACAGACTTAAACAGAGGCAAACAGACTTAAACAGAGGCAAACAGACTTAAAGAGAGGCAAACAGAATTAAACAGAGGCAAACAGACTTAAACAGAGGCTAACAGAACTTAAACAGAGGCAAACAGACTTAAACAGAGGCAAACAGACTTAAACAGAGGCAAACAGAGTGAAACAGAGGCAAACAGACTTAAACAGAGGCAAACAGACTTAAACAGAGGCAAACAGAGGCAAACAGATGCTAACAGAGGCAAACAGGATTAAACAGAGGCAAACAGAGTGAAACAGAGGCAACAAGAGTGAAAGAGAGGCAAACAGACTTAAACAGAGGCAAACAGACTTAAACAGAGGCAAACAGAGTGAAAAAGAGGCAAACAGAGTGAAACAGAGGCAAACAGACTTAAACAGGGGCACATAGAGTGAAACAGAGGCAAATAGACTTAAACAGAGGCAAACAGACTTAAACAGAGGCAAACAGACTTAAACAGAGGCAAAGAGAGGCAAACAGATGCTAACAGAGGCAAACAGGATTAAACAGAGGCACACAGAGTGAAACAGAGGCAAACAGAATGAAACTGAGGCAAACAGACTTAAACAGAGGCAAACAGACTTAAACAGAGGCAAACAGAGTGAAACAGAGGCAAACAGACTTAAACAGAGGCAAACAGAGTGAAAGAGAGGCAAACAGACTTAAACAGAGGCAAACAGACTTAAACAGAGGCAAACAGAGTGAAAAAGAGGCAAACAGAGTGAAACAGATGCAAACAGACTTAAACAGGGGCAAATAGAGTGAAACAGAGGCAAACAGACTTAAACAGAGGCAAACAGACTTAAACAGAGGCAAACAGACTTAAACAGAGGCAAACAGAGGCAAAGAGAGGCAAACAGATGCTAACAGAGGCAAACAGGATTAAACAGAGGCAAACAGACTTAAACAGAGGCAAACAGAGTGAAAAAGAGGCAAACAGAGTGAAACAGAGGCAAACAGACTTAAACAGGAGCAAATAGAGTGAAACAGAGGCAAACAGACTTAAACAGAGGCAAACAGAGTGAAACAGAGGCAAACAGACTTAAACAGAGGCTAACAGCCTTAAACAGGGGCAAAGAGACATAAACAGAGGCAAACAGACTTAAAAAGAGGCAAACAGACTTAAACAGAGGCAAACAGACTCAAACAGAGGCAAACAGAGGCAAACAGAGTGAAACAGAGGCATACAGGATTAAACAGAGGCAAACAGAGTGAAACAGAGGCAAACAGAGTGAAACAGAGGCTAACAGACTTAAACAGAGGCAAACAGACTGAGAAAGAGGCAAACAGAGTGAAACAGAGGCAAACAGACTTAAACAGGGGCAAACAGAGTGAAACAGAGGCAAACAGATTTAAACAGAGGCAAACAGACTTAAACAGAGGCAAACAGACTTAAACAGAGGCAAACAGACTTAAACAGAGGCAAACAGAGGCAAACAGATGCTAACAGAGGCAAACAGGATTAAACAGAGGCAAACAGAGTGAAACAGAGGCAAACAGAGTGAAACAAAGGCAAACAGAGTGAAACAGAGGCAAACAGACTTAAACAGAGGCAAACAGACTTAAACAGAGGCAAACAGACTTAAAGAGAGGCCACCTGACTTAAACAGAGGCAAACAGACTTAAACAGAGGCTAACAGACTTTAACAGAGGCAAACAGACTTAAAAAGAGGCAAACAGATGCTAACAGAGGCAAACAAAATTAAACAGAGGCAAACAGAGTGAAACAGAGGCAAACAGAGTGAAGGAGAGGCAAACAGACTTAAACAGAGGCAAACAGACTGAAACAGGGGCAATCAGAGTGAAAAAGAGGCAAACAGAGTGAAACAGAGGCAAACTGGCTCAAACAGGGGCAAACAGATTGAAACAGAGGCAAACAGACTTAAATAGAGGCAAACAGACTTAAACAGAGGCAAACAGACTTAAACAGAGGCAAACAGAGGCAAACAGATGCTAACATAGGCAAACAGACTTAAACAGAGGCTAACAGACTTAAACAGAGGCAAACAGAGTGAAAAAGAGGCAAACAGAGTGAAACAGAGGCAAACACACTTAAACAGGGGCAAATAGAGTGAAACAGAGGCAAACAGACTTAAACAGAGGCAAACAGACTGAAACAGAGGCAAACAGACTTAAACAGAGGCAAACAGAGGCAAAGAGAGGCAAACAGATGCTAACAGAGGCAAACAGGATTAAACAGAGGCAAACAGACTTAAACAGAGGCAAACAGAGTGAAAAAGAGGCGAACAGAGTGAAACAGAGGCAAACAGACTTAAACAGGGGCAAATAGAGTGAAATAGAGGCAAACAGACTTAAACAGAGGCAAGCAGACTTAAACAGAGGCAAACAGACTTAAACAGAGGCAAACAGACTTAAACAGAGGCAAAGAGAGGCAAACAGATGCTAACAGAGGCAAACAGGATTAAACAGAGGCACACAGAGTGAAACAGAGGCAAACAGAATGAAACTGAGGCAAACAGACTTAAACAGAGGCAAACAGACTTAAACAGAGGCAAACAGAGTGAAACAGAGGCAAACAGACTTAAACAGAGGCAAACAGAGTGAAAGAGAGGCAAACAGACTTAAACAGAGGCAAACAGACTTAAACAGAGGCAAACAGAGTGAAAAAGAGGCAAACAGAGTGAAACAGATGCAAACAGACTTAAACAGGGGCAAATAGAGTGAAACAGAGGCAAACAGACTTAAACAGAGGCAAACAGACTTAAACAGAGGCAAACAGACTTAAACAGAGGCAAACAGAGGCAAAGAGAGGCAAACAGATGCTAACAGAGGCAAACAGGATTAAACAGAGGCAAACAGACTTAAACAGAGGCAAACAGAGTGAAAAAGAGGCAAACAGAGTGAAACAGAGGCAAACAGACTTAAACAGGAGCAAATAGAGTGAAACAGAGGCAAACAGACTTAAACAGAGGCAAACAGAGTGAAACAGAGGCAAACAGACTTAAACAGAGGCTAACAGCCTTAAACAGAGGCAAAGAGAGATAAACAGAGGCAAACAGACTTAAACAGAGGCAAACAGACTTAAACAGAGGCAAACAGACTCAAACAGAGGCAAACAGAGGCAAACAGATACTAACAGAGGCATACAGGATTAAACAGAGGCAAACAGAGTGAAACAGAGGCAAACAGAGTGAAACAGAGGCTAACAGACTTAAACAGAGGCAAACAGACTGAGAAAGAGGCAAACAGAGTGAAACAGAGGCAAACAGACTTAAACAGGGGCAAACAGAGTGAAACAGAGGCAAACAGATTTAAACAGAGGCAAACAGACTTAAACAGAGGCAAACAGACTTAAACAGAGGCAAACAGACTTAAACAGAGGCAAACAGAGGCAAACAGATGCTAACAGAGGCAAACAGGATTAAACAGAGGCAAACAGAGTGAAACAGAGGCAAACAGAGTGAAACAAAGGCAAACAGAGTGAAACAGAGGCAAACAGACTTAAACAGAGGCAAACAGACTTAAACAGAGGCAAACAGACTTAAAGAGAGGCCACCAGACTTAAACAGAGGCAAACAGACTTAAACAGAGGCTAACAGACTTTAACAGAGGCAAACAGACTTAAAAAGAGGCAAACAGATGCTAACAGAGGCAAACAAAATTAAACAGAGGCAAACAGAGTGAAACAGAGGCAAACAGAGTGAAGGAGAGGCAAACAGACTTAAACAGAGGCAAACAGACTGAAACAGGGGCAATCAGAGTGAAAAAGAGGCAAACAGAGTGAAACAGAGGCAAACTGGCTCAAACAGGGGCAAACAGATTGAAACAGAGGCAAACAGACTTAAATAGAGGCAAACAGACTTAAACAGAGGCAAACAGACTTAAACAGAGGCAAACAGAGGCAAACAGATGCTAACATAGGCAAACAGACTTAAACAGAGGCTAACAGACTTAAACAGAGGCAAACAGAGTGAAAAAGAGGCAAACAGAGTGAAACAGAGGCAAACACACTTAAACAGGGGCAAATAGAGTGAAACAGAGGCAAACAGACTTAAACAGAGGCAAACAGACTGAAACAGAGGCAAACAGACTTAAACAGAGGCAAACAGAGGCAAAGAGAGGCAAACAGATGCTAACAGAGGCAAACAGGATTAAACAGAGGCAAACAGACTTAAACAGAGGCAAACAGAGTGAAAAAGAGGCGAACAGAGTGAAACAGAGGCAAACAGACTTAAACAGGGGCAAATAGAGTGAAATAGAGGCAAACAGACTTAAACAGAGGCAAGCAGACTTAAACAGAGGCAAACAGAGGCAAAGAGAGGCAAACAGATGCTAACTGAGGCTAACAGAGTGAAACAGAGGCAAACAGAGTGAAACAGAGGCAAACAGACTTAAACAGGCGCAAACAGAGTGAAACAGAGGCAAACAGACTTAAACAGGCGCAAACAGAGTGAAACAGAGGCAAACAGACTTAAACAGAGGCAAACAGAGTGAAACAGAGGCAAACAGACTTAAACAGGGGCAAACAGAGTGAAACAGAGGCAAACTGACTTAAACAGAGGCAAACAGACTTAAACAGAGGCAAACAGACTTAAACAGAGGCAAACAGTGGCAAACAGATGCTAAAAGAGGCAAACAGGATTAAATAGAGGCAAACTGAGTGAAAAAGAGGCAAACAGAGTAAAAGAGAGGCAAACAGACTTAAACAGAGGCAAACAGTTTTAAACAGAGGCAACCAGAGTGAAACAGAGGCAAACAGAGTGAAACAGAGGCAAACAGATTTAAACAGAGGCAAACAGGTTTAAACAGAGGCAAACAGAGTGAAACAGAGGCAAACAGACTTAAACAGGCGCAAACAGAGTGAAACAGAGGCAAACAGACTTAAACAGGCGCAAACAGAGTGAAACAGAGGCAAACAGACTTAAACAGAGGCAAACAGAGTGAAACAGAGGCAAACAGACTTAAACAGGGGCAAACAGAGTGAAACAGAGGCAAACAGACTTAAACAGAGGCAAACAGACTTAAACAGAGGCAAACAGACTTAAACAGAGGCAAACAGAGGCAAACAGAGGCAAACAGATGCTATCAGAGGCAAACAGGTTTAAACAGAGGCAAACAGAGTGAAACAGAGGCAAACAGAGTGAAACAGAGGCAAACAGACTGAAACAGAGGCAAACAGAGGCAAACAGAGGCAAACAGATGCTAACAGAGGCAAACAGGATTAAACAGAGGCAAACAGAGTGAAACAGAGGCAAACAGACTTAAACAGAGGCAACCAGAAATAAACAGAGGCAAACAGAGTGAAAAAGAGGCAAACAGAGTGAAACAGAGGCAAACAGACTGAAACAGAGGCAAACAGACTTAAACAGAGGCAAACAGACTTAAACAGAGGCAAACAGAGTGAAACAGAGGCAAACAGAGTGAAACAGAGACAAACAGAGTGAATCAGAGGCAAACAGACTGAAACAGAGGGAAACAGAGTGAAACAGAGGTAAACAGACTTAAACAGAGACAAACAGAGGCAAAAAGAGCGAAACAGCGGCAAACAGAGCGAAACAGAGGCAAACAGACTTAAACAGAGGCAAACAGAGTGAAACAGAGGCAAACAGACTGAAACAGAGGCAAACAGAGTGAAACAGAGGAAAACAGAGGCAAACAGACTGAAACAGAGGCAAACAGTTTGAAACAGAGGCAAACAGAGTGAAACAGAGGCAAACGGAGTGAAACAGAGGCAAACAGGATTAAACAGAGGCAAACAGAGTGAAACAGAGGCAAACAGACTTAAACAGAGGCAAACAGAGTGAAACAGAGGCAAACAGATTGAAAGATAGGCAAACAGACTTAAACAGATGCAAAGAGACTTAAACAGAGGCAAAAAGAGTGAAAAAGAGGCAAACAGAGTGAAACAGAGGCAAACAGAGTGAAACAGAGGCAAACAGAGTGAAACAGAGGCAAACAGACTTAAACAGAGGCAAACAGACATAAACAGAGGCAAACAGAGTGAAACGGAGGCAAACAGACTTAAACAGAGGCAAACAGAGTGAAACAGAGGCAAACAGACTTAAACAGAGGCTAACAGCCTTAAACAGAGGCAAAGAGACTTAAACAGAGGCAAACAGACTTAAACAGAGGCAAACAGACTTAAACAGAGGCAAACAGACTTACACAGAGGCTAACAGAGGCAAACAGATACTAACAGAGGCATACAGGATTAAACAGAGGCAAACAGAGTGAAACAGAGGCAAACAGAGTGAAACAGAGGCAAACAGACTTAAACAGAGGCAAACAGACAGAGAAAGAGGCAAACAGAGTGAAACAGAGGCAAACAGACTTAAACAGGGGCAAACAGGGTGAAACAGAGGCAAACAGACTTAAAAAGAGGCAAACAGACTTAAACAGAGGCAAACAGACTTAAACAGAGGCAAACAGAGGCAAACAGATGCTAACAGAGGCAAACAGGATTAAACAGAGGCAAACAGAGTGAAACAGAGGCAAACAGAGTGAAACAGAGGCAAACAGACTTAAACAGAGGCAAACAGACTTAAACAGAGGCAAACAGACTTAAAGAGAGGCCACCAGACGTAAACAGAGGCGCACAGACTTAAACAGAGGCAAACAGACTTAAACATTAGGCAAACAGACTTAAACAGAGGCAAACAGAGGCAAAGAGAGGCAAACAGAGGCAAAAGAGTGAAACAGAGGCAAACAGACTGAAACAGAGGCAAACAGACTCAAACAGAGGCAAACAGAGGCAAACAGACTTAAAAAGAGGCAAACAGAGTGAAACAGGGGCAAACAGAGTGAAACAGAGGCAAACGGAGTGAAACAGAGGCAAATAGACTTAAACAGAGGCAAACAGAGTGAAAAAGAGGCAAACAGAGTAAACAGAGGCATACAGAGTGAAACAGAGGCAACCAGAGTGAAACAGAGGCAAACAGACTTAAACAGATGCAAACAGACTTAAGCAGAGGCAAACAGAGTGAAACAGAGGCAAACAGACTTAAACAGAGGCAAACAGACTTCAACAGAGGCAAACAGACTAAAACAGAGGCTAACAGCCTTAAACAGAGGCAAAGGGACTTAAACATAGGCAAATAGACTTAAACAGAGGCAAACAGACTTAAACAGAGGCAAACAGAGGCAAACAGATACTAACAGAGGCATACAGGATTAAACAGAGGCAAACAGAGTGAAACAGAGGCAAACAGAGTGAAACAGAGGGAAACAGACTTAAACAGAGGCAAACAGACTGAGAAAGAGGCAAACAGAGTGAAACAGAGGCAAACAGACTTAAACAGGGGCTAACAGAGTGAAACAGAGCCAAACGGACTTAAACAGAGGCAAACAGACTTAAACAGAGGCAAACAGACTTAAACAGAGGCAAACAGAGGCAAACAGATGCTAACTGAGGCAAACAGGATTAAACAGAGGCAAACAGACTGAAACAGAGGCAAACAGAGTGAAAGAGAGGCAAACAGACTTAAACAGAGGCAAACAGACTTAAACAGAGGCAAACAGAGTGAAAAAGAGGCAAACAGAGTGAAACAGAGGCAAACAGACTTAAACAGGGGCAAATAGAGTGAAACAGAGGCAAACAGACTTAAACAGAGGCAAACAGACTGAAACAGAGGCATACAGAGGCAAACAGAGGCAGTCAGAGGCAAACAGCATTAAACAGAGGCAAACAGAGTGAAACAGAGGCAAACAGACTTAAACAGAGGCAAACAGAGTGAAACAGAGGCAAACAGAATGAAACAGAGGCAAACAGACTTAAACAGAGGCAAACAGACTTAAACAGAGGCAAACAGAGTGCAAAAGAGGCAAACAGAGTGAAACAGAGGCAAACAGAGTGAAACAGAGGCAAACAGAGTGAAACAGAGGCAAACAGACTTAAACAGAGGCTAACAGCCTTAAGCAGAGGCAAAGAGACTTAAACAGAGGCAAACAGACTTAAACAGAGGCAAACAGACTTAAACAGAGGCAAACAGACTTAAACAGAGGCAATCGGAGGCAAACATTTACTAACAGAGGCATACAGGATTAAACAGAGGCAAACAGAGTGAAACAGAGGCAAACAGAGTGAAACAGAGGCAAACAGACTTAAACAGAGGCAAACAGACTGAGAAAGAGGCAAACAGAGTGAAACAGAGGCAAACAGACTTAAACAGGGGCAAACAGAGTGAAACAGAGGCGAACAGACTTAAACATGGGCAGACAGACTTAAACAGAGCAAACAGACTTAAACAGAAGCAAACAGAGGCAAACAGATGCTAACAGAGGCAAACTGGATTAAACAGAGGCAAACAGAGTGAAACAGAGGCAAACAGAGTGAAACAGAGGCAAACAGACTTAAACAGAGGCAAACAGACTTAAAGAGAGGCAAACAGACTTAAAGAGAGGCAAACAGAATTAAACAGAGGCAAACAGACTTAAACAGAGGCTAACAGAACTTAAACAGAGGCAAACAGACTTAAACAGAGGCAAACAGACTTAAACAGAGGCAAACAGAGTGAAACAGAGGCAAACAGACTTAAACAGAGGCAAACAGACTTAAACAGAGGCAAACAGAGGCAAACAGATGCTAACAGAGGCAAACAGGATTAAACAGAGGCAAACAGAGTGAAACAGAGGCAACAAGAGTGAAAGAGAGGCAAACAGACTTAAACAGAGGCAAACAGACTTAAACAGAGGCAAACAGAGTGAAAAAGAGGCAAACAGAGTGAAACAGAGGCAAACAGACTTAAACAGGGGCACATAGAGTGAAACAGAGGCAAATAGACTTAAACAGAGGCAAACAGACTTAAACAGAGGCAAACAGACTTAAACAGAGGCAAAGAGAGGCAAACAGACTTAAACAGAGGCAAACAGACTTAAACAGAGGCAAACAGAGTGAAACAGAGGCAAACAGAGTGAAACAGAGACAAACAGAGTGAATCAGAGGCAAACAGACTGAAACAGAGGGAAACAGAGTGAAACAGAGGTAAACAGACTTAAACAGAGACAAACAGAGGCAAAAAGAGCGAAACAGCGGCAAACAGAGCGAAACAGAGGCAAACAGACTTAAACAGAGGCAAACAGAGTGAAACAGAGGCAAACAGACTGAAACAGAGGCAAACAGAGTGAAACAGAGGAAAACAGAGGCAAACAGACTGAAACAGAGGCAAACAGTTTGAAACAGAGGCAAACAGAGTGAAACAGAGGCAAACGGAGTGAAACAGAGGCAAACAGGATTAAACAGAGGCAAACAGAGTGAAACAGAGGCAAACAGACTTAAACAGAGGCAAACAGAGTGAAACAGAGGCAAACAGATTGAAAGATAGGCAAACAGACTTAAACAGATGCAAAGAGACTTAAACAGAGGCAAAAGAGTGAAAAAGAGGCAAACAGAGTGAAACAGAGGCAAACAGAGTGAAACAGAGGCAAACAGAGTGAAACAGAGGCAAACAGACTTAAACAGAGGCAAACAGACTTAAACAGAGGCAAACAGAGTGAAACGGAGGCAAACAGACTTAAACAGAGGCAAACAGAGTGAAACAGAGGCAAACAGACTTAAACAGAGGCTAACAGCCTTAAACAGAGGCAAAGAGACTTAAACAGAGGCAAACAGACTTAAACAGAGGCAAACAGACTTAAACAGAGGCAAACAGACTTACACAGAGGCTAACAGAGGCAAACAGATACTAACAGAGGCATACAGGATTAAACAGAGGCAAACAGAGTGAAACAGAGGCAAACAGAGTGAAACAGAGGCAAACAGACTTAAACAGAGGCAAACAGACAGAGAAAGAGGCAAACAGAGTGAAACAGAGGCAAACAGACTTAAACAGGGGCAAACAGACTGAAACAGAGGCAAACAGAGGCAAACAGAGGCAAACAGATGCTAACAGAGGCAAACAGGATTAAACAGAGGCAAACAGACTTAAACAGAGGCAACCAGAAATAAACAGAGGCAAACAGAGTGAAAAAGAGGCAAACAGATTGAAACAGAGGCAAACAGACTGAAACAGAGGCAAACAGACTTAAACAGAGGCAAACAGACTTAAACAGAGGCAAACAGAGTGAAACAGAGGCAAACAGAGTGAAACAGAGACAAACAGAGTGAATCAGAGGCAAACAGACTGAAACAGAGGGAAACAGAGTGAAACAGAGGTAAACAGACTTAAACAGAGACAAACAGAGGCAAAAAGAGCGAAACAGCGGCAAACAGAGCGAAACAGAGGCAAACAGACTTAAACAGAGGTAAACAGAGTGAAACAGAGGCAAACAGACTGAAACAGAGGCAAACAGAGTGAAACAGAGGAAAACAGAGGCAAACAGACTGAAACAGAGGCAAACAGTTTGAAACAGAGGCAAACAGAGTGAAACAGAGGCAAACGGAGTGAAACAGAGGCAAACAGGATTAAACAGAGGCAAACAGAGTGAAACAGAGGCAAACAGACTTAAACAGAGGCAAACAGAGTGAAACAGAGGCAAACAGATTGAAAGATAGGCAAACAGACTTAAACAGATGCAAAGAGACTTAAACAGAGGCAAAAAGAGTGAAAAAGAGGCAAACAAAGTGAAACAGAGGCAAACAGAGTGAAACAGAGGCAAACAGAGTGAAACAGAGGCAAACAGACTTAAACAGAGGCAAACAGACTTAAACAGAGGCAAACAGAGTGAAACGGAGGCAAACAGACTTAAACAGAGGCAAACAGAGTGAAACAGAGGCAAACAGACTTAAACAGAGGCTAACAGCCTTAAACAGAGGCAAAGAGACTTAAACAGAGGCAAACAGACTTAAACAGAGGCAAACAGACTTAAACAGAGGCAAACAGACTTACACAGAGGCTAACAGAGGCAAACAGATACTAACAGAGGCATACAGGATTAAACAGAGGCAAACAGAGTGAAACAGAGGCAAACAGAGTGAAACAGAGGCAAACAGACTTAAACAGAGGCAAACAGACAGAGAAAGAGGCAAACAGAGTGAAACAGAGGCAAACAGACTTAAACAGGGGCAAACAGGGTGAAACAGAGGCAAACAGACTTAAACAGAGGCAAACAGACTTAAACAGAGGCAAACAGACTTAAACAGAGGCAAACAGAGGCAAACAGATGCTAACAGAGGCAAACAGGATTAAACAGAGGCAAACAGAGTGAAACAGAGGCAAACAGAGTGAAACAGAGGCAAAAAGACTTAAACAGAGGCAAACAGACTTAAACAGAGGCAAACAGACTTAAAGAGAGGCCACCAGACGTAAACAGAGGCAAACAGACTTAAACAGAGGCAAACAGACTTAAACATTAGGCAAACAGACTTAAACAGAGGCAAACAGAGGCAAAGAGAGGCAAACAGAGGCAAAAGAGTGAAACAGAGGCAAACAGACTGAAACAGAGGCAAACAGACTCAAACAGAGGCAAACAGAGGCAAACAGACTTAAAAAGAGGCAAACAGAGTGAAACAGGGGCAAACAGAGTGAAACAGAGGCAAACGGAGTGAAACAGAGGCAAATAGACTTAAACAGAGGCAAACAGAGTGAAAAAGAGGCAAACAGAGTAAACAGAGGCATACAGAGTGAAACAGAGGCAACCAGAGTGAAACAGAGGCAAACAGACTTAAACAGATGCAAACAGACTTAAGCAGAGGCAAACAGAGTGAAACAGAGGCAAACAGACTTAAACAGAGGCAAACAGACTTCAACAGAGGCAAACAGACTAAAACAGAGGCTAACAGCCTTAAACAGAGGCAAAGGGACTTAAACATAGGCAAATAGACTTAAACAGAGGCAAACAGACTTAAACAGAGGCAAACAGAGGCAAACAGATACTAACAGAGGCATACAGGATTAAACAGAGGCAAACAGAGTGAAACAGAGGCAAACAGAGTGAAACAGAGGGAAACAGACTTAAACAGAGGCAAACAGACTGAGAAAGAGGCAAACAGAGTGAAACAGAGGCAAACAGACTTAAACAGGGGCTAACAGAGTGAAACAGAGCCAAACGGACTTAAACAGAGGCAAACAGACTTAAACAGAGGCAAACAGACTTAAACAGAGGCAAACAGAGGCAAACAGATGCTAACTGAGGCAAACAGGATTAAACAGAGGCAAACAGACTGAAACAGAGGCAAACAGAGTGAAAGAGAGGCAAACAGACTTAAACAGAGGCAAACAGACTTAAACAGAGGCAAACAGAGTGAAAAAGAGGCAAACAGAGTGAAACAGAGGCAAACAGACTTAAACAGGGGCAAATAGAGTGAAACAGAGGCAAACAGACTTAAACAGAGGCAAACAGACTGAAACAGAGGCATACAGAGGCAAACAGAGGCAGTCAGAGGCAAACAGGATTAAACAGAGGCAAACAGAGTGAAACAGAGGCAAACAGACTTAAACAGATGCAAACAGAGTGAAACAGAGGCAAACAGAATGAAACAGAGGCAAACAGACTTAAACAGAGGCAAACAGACTTAAACAGAGGCAAACAGAGTGCAAAAGAGGCAAACAGAGTGAAACAGAGGCAAACAGAGTGAAACAGAGGCAAACAGAGTGAAACAGAGGCAAACAGACTTAAACAGAGGCTAACAGCCTTAAGCAGAGGCAAAGAGACTTAAACAGAGGCAAACAGACTTAAACAGAGGCAAACAGACTTAAACAGAGGCAAACAGACTTAAACAGAGGCAATCGGAGGCAAACATTTACTAACAGAGGCATACAGGATTAAACAGAGGCAAACAGAGTGAAACAGAGGCAAACAGAGTGAAACAGAGGCAAACAGACTTAAACAGAGGCAGACAGACTGAGAAAGAGGCAAACAGAGTGAAACAGAGGCAAACAGACTTAAACAGGGGCAAACAGAGTGAAACAGAGGCGAACAGACTTAAACATGGGCAGACAGACTTAAACAGAGGCAAACAGACTTAAACAGAAGCAAACAGAGGCAAACAGATGCTAACAGAGGCAAACTGGATTAAACAGAGGCAAACAGAGTGAAACAGAGGCAAACAGAGTGAAACAGAGGCAAACAGACTGAAACAGAGGCAAACAGACTTAAAGAGAGGCAAACAGACTTAAAGAGAGGCAAACAGAATTAAACAGAGGCAAACAGACTTAAACAGAGGCTAACAGAACTTAAACAGAGGCAAACAGACTTAAACAGAGGCAAACAGACTTAAACAGAGGCAAACAGAGTGAAACAGAGGCAAACAGACTTAAACAGAGGCAAACAGACTTAAACAGAGGCAAACAGAGGCAAACAGATGCTAACAGAGGCAAACAGGATTAAACAGAGGCAAACAGAGTGAAACAGAGGCAACAAGAGTGAAAGAGAGGCAAACAGACTTAAACAGAGGCAAACAGACTTAAACAGAGGCAAACAGAGTGAAAAAGAGGCAAACAGAGTGAAACAGAGGCAAACAGACTTAAACAGGGGCACATAGAGTGAAACAGAGGCAAATAGACTTAAACAGAGGCAAACAGATTTAAACAGAGGCAAACAGACTGAAACAGAGGCAAACAGAGTGAAAGAGAGGCAAACAGACTTAAACAGAGGCAAACAGACTTAAACAGAGGCAAACAGAGTGAAAAAGAGGCAAACAGAGTGAAACAGAGGCAAACAGACTTAAACAGGGGCAAATAGAGTGAAACAGAGGCAAACAGACTTAAACAGAGGCAAACAGACTGAAACAGAGGCATACAGAGGCAAACAGAGGCAGTCAGAGGCAAACAGGATTAAACAGAGGCAAACAGAGTGAAACAGAGGCAAACAGACTTAAACAGAGGCAAACAGAGTGAAACAGAGGCAAACAGAATGAAACAGAGGCAAACAGACTTAAACAGAGGCAAACAGACTTAAACAAAGGCAAACAGAGTGCAAAAGGGGCAAACAGAGTGAAACAGAGGCAAACAGAGTGAAACAGAGGCAAACAGAGTGAAACAGAGGCAAACAGACTTAAACAGAGGCTAACAGCCTTAAGCAGAGGCAAAGAGACTTAAACAGAGGCAAACAGACTTAAACAGAGGCAAACAGACTTAAACAGAGGCAAACAGACTTAAACAGAGGCAATCGGAGGCAAACATTTACTAATAGAGGCATACAGGATTAAACAGAGGCAAACAGAGTGAAACAGAGGCAAACAGAGTGAAACAGAGGCAAACAGACTTAAACAGAGGCAAACAGACTGAGAAAGAGGCAAACAGAGTGAAACAGAGGCAAACAGACTTAAACAGGGGCAAACAGAGTGAAACAGAGGCGAACAGACTTAAACATGGGCAGACAGACTTAAACAGAGGCAAACAGACTTAAACAGAAGCAAACAGAGGCAAACAGATGCTAACAGAGGCAAACTGGATTAAACAGAGGCAAACAGAGTGAAACAGAGGCAAACAGAGTGAAACAGAGGCAAACAGACTTAAACAGAGGCAAACAGACTTAAAGAGAGGCAAACAGACTTAAAGAGATGCAAACAGAATTAAACAGAGGCAAACAGACTTAAACAGAGGCTAACAGAACTTAAACAGAGGCAAACAGACTTAAACAGAGGCAAACAGACTTAAACAGAGGCAAACAGAGTGAAACAGAGGCAAACAGACTTAAACAGAGGCAAACAGACTTAAACAGAGGCAAACAGAGGCAAACAGATGCTAACAGAGGCAAACAGGATTAAACAGAGGCAAACAGAGTGAAACAGAGGCAACAAGAGTGAAAGAGAGGCAAACAGACTTAAACAGAGGCAGACAGACTTAAACAGAGGCAAACAGAGTGAAAAAGAGGCAAACAGAGTGAAACAGAGGCAAACAGACTTAAACAGGGGCACATAGAGTGAAACAGAGGCAAATAGACTTAAACAGAGGCAAACAGACTTAAACAGAGGCAAACAGACTTAAACAGAGGCAAACAGAGGCAAACAGACTTAAACAGAGGCAAACAGACTTAAACAGAGGCAAACAGAGTGAAACAGAGGCAAACAGAGTGAAACAGAGACAAACAGAGTGAATCAGAGGCAAACAGACTGAAACAGAGGGAAACTGAGTGAAACAGAGGTAAACAGACTTAAACAGAGACAAACAGAGGCAAAAAGAGCGAAACAGCGGCAAACAGAGCGAAACAGAGGCAAACAGACTTAAACAGAGGCAAACAGAGTGAAACAGAGGCAAACAGACTGAAACAGAGGCAAACAGAGTGAAACAGAGGAAAACAGAGGCAAACAGACTGAAACAGAGGCAAACAGTTTGAAACAGAGGCAAACAGAGTGAAACAGAGGCAAACGGAGTGAAACAGAGGCAAACAGGATTAAACAGAGGCAAACAGAGTGAAACAGAGGCAAACAGACTTAAACAGAGGCAAACAGAGTGAAACAGAGGCAAACAGATTGAAAGATAGGCAAACAGACTTAAACAGATGCAAAGAGACTTAAACAGAGGCAAAAAGAGTGAAAAAGAGGCAAACAGAGTGAAACAGAGGCAAACAGAGTGAAACAGAGGCAAACAGAGTGAAACAGATGCAAACAGACTTAAACAGAGGCAAACAGACTTAAACAGAGGCAAACAGAGTGAAACGGAGGCAAACAGACTTAAACAGAGGCAAACAGAGTGAAACAGAGGCAAACAGACTTAAACAGAGGCTAACAGCCTTAAACAGAGGCAAAGAGACTTAAACAGAGGCAAACAGACTTAAACAGAGGCAAACAGACTTAAACAGAGGCAACAGACTTACACAGAGGCTAACAGAGGCAAACAGATACTAACAGAGGCATACAGGATTAAACAGAGGCAAACAGAGTGAAACAGAGGCAAACAGAGTGAAACAGAGGCAAACAGACTTAAACAGAGGCAAACAGACTTAAAGAGAGGCAAACAGAATTAAACAGAGGCAAACAGACTTAAACAGAGGCTAACAGAACTTAAACAGAGGCAAACAGACTTAAACAGAGGCAAACAGACTTAAACAGAGGCAAACAGAGTGAAACAGAGGCAAACAGACTTAAACAGAGGCAAACAGACTTTAACAGAGGCAAACAGAGGCAAACAGAAGCTAACAGAGGCAAACAGGATTAAACAGAGGCAAACAGAGTGAAACAGAGGCAACAAGAGTGAAAGAGAGGCAAACAGACTTAAACAGAGGCAAACAGACTTAAACAGAGGCAAACAGAGTGAAAAAGAGGCAAACAGAGTGAAACAGAGGCAAACAGACTTAAACAGGGGCACATAGAGTGAAACAGAGGCAAATAGACTGAAACAGAGGCAAACAGACTTAAACAGAGGCAAACAGACTGAAACAGAGGCAAACAGAGTGAAAGAGAGGCAAACAGACTTAAACAGAGGCAAACAGACTTAAACAGAGGCAAACAGAGTGAAAAAGAGGCAAACAGAGTGAAACAGAGGCAAACAGACTTAAACAGGGGCAAATAGAGTGAAACAGAGGCAAACAGACTTAAACAGAGGCAAACAGACTGAAACAGAGGCATACAGAGGCAAACAGAGGCAGTCAGAGGCAAACAGGATTAAACAGAGGCAAACAGAGTGAAACAGAGGCAAACAGACTTAAACAGAGGCAAACAGAGTGAAACAGAGGCAAACAGAATGAAACAGAGGCAAACAGACTTAAACAGAGGCAAACAGACTTAAACAGAGGCAAACAGAGTGCAAAAGGGGCAAACAGAGTGAAACAGAGGCAAACAGAGTGAAACAGAGGCAAACAGAGTGAAACAGAGGCAAACAGACTTAAACAGAGGCTAACAGCCTTAAGCAGAGGCAAAGAGACTTAAACAGAGGCAAACAGACTTAAACAGAGGCAAACAGACTTAAACAGAGGCAAACAGACTTAAACAGAGGCAATCGGAGGCAAACATTTACTAATAGAGGCATACAGGATTAAACAGAGGCAAACAGAGTGAAACAGAGGCAAACAGAGTGAAACAGAGGCAAACAGACTTAAACAGAGGCAAACAGACTGAGAAAGAGGCAAACAGAGTGAAACAGAGGCAAACAGACTTAAACAGGGGCAAACAGAGTGAAACAGAGGCGAACAGACTTAAACATGGGCAGACAGACTTAAACAGAGGCAAACAGACTTAAACAGAAGCAAACAGAGGCAAACAGATGCTAACAGAGGCAAACTGGATTAAACAGAGGCAAACAGAGTGAAACAGAGGCAAACAGAGTGAAACAGAGGCAAACAGACTTAAACAGAGGCAAACAGACTTAAAGAGAGGCAAACAGACTTAAAGAGATGCAAACAGAATTAAACAGAGGCAAACAGACTTAAACAGAGGCTAACAGAACTTAAACAGAGGCAAACAGACTTAAACAGAGGCAAACAGACTTAAACAGAGGCAAACAGAGTGAAACAGAGGCAAACAGACTTAAACAGAGGCAAACAGACTTAAACAGAGGCAAACAGAGGCAAACAGATGCTAACAGAGGCAAACAGGATTAAACAGAGGCAAACAGAGTGAAACAGAGGCAACAAGAGTGAAAGAGAGGCAAACAGACTTAAACAGAGGCAGACAGACTTAAACAGAGGCAAACAGAGTGAAAAAGAGGCAAACAGAGTGAAACAGAGGCAAACAGACTTAAACAGGGGCACATAGAGTGAAACAGAGGCAAATAGACTTAAACAGAGGCAAACAGACTTAAACAGAGGCAAACAGACTTAAACAGAGGCAAACAGAGGCAAACAGACTTAAACAGAGGCAAACAGACTTAAACAGAGGCAAACAGAGTGAAACAGAGGCAAACAGAGTGAAACAGAGACAAACAGAGTGAATCAGAGGCAAACAGACTGAAACAGAGGGAAACAGAGTGAAACAGAGGTAAACAGACTTAAACAGAGACAAACAGAGGCAAAAAGAGCGAAACAGCGGCAAACAGAGCGAAACAGAGGCAAACAGACTTAAACAGAGGCAAACAGAGTGAAACAGAGGCAAACAGACTGAAACAGAGGCAAACAGAGTGAAACAGAGGAAAACAGAGGCAAACAGACTGAAACAGAGGCAAACAGTTTGAAACAGAGGCAAACAGAGTGAAACAGAGGCAAACGGAGTGAAACAGAGGCAAACAGGATTAAACAGAGGCAAACAGAGTGAAACAGAGGCAAACAGACTTAAACAGAGGCAAACAGAGTGAAACAGAGGCAAACAGATTGAAAGATAGGCAAACAGACTTAAACAGATGCAAAGAGACTTAAACAGAGGCAAAAAGAGTGAAAAAGAGGCAAACAGAGTGAAACAGAGGCAAACAGAGTGAAACAGAGGCAAACAGAGTGAAACAGATGCAAACAGACTTAAACAGAGGCAAACAGACTTAAACAGAGGCAAACAGAGTGAAACAGAGGCAAACAGACTTAAACAGGGGCTAACAGAGTGAAACAGAGCCAAACGGACTTAAACAGAGGCAAACAGACTTAAACAGAGGCAAACAGACTTAAACAGAGGCAAACAGAGGCAAACAGATGCTAACTGAGGCAAACAGGATTAAACAGAGGCAAACAGACTGAAACAGAGGCAAACAGAGTGAAAGAGAGGCAAACAGACTTAAACAGAGGCAAACAGACTTAAACAGAGGCAAACAGAGTGAAAAAGAGGCAAACAGAGTGAAACAGAGGCAAACAGACTTAAACAGGGGCAAATAGAGTGAAACAGAGGCAAACAGACTTAAACAGAGGCAAACAGACTGAAACAGAGGCATACAGAGGCAAACAGAGGCAGTCAGAGGCAAACAGGATTAAACAGAGGCAAACAGAGTGAAACAGAGGCAAACAGACTTAAACAGATGCAAACAGAGTGAAACAGAGGCAAACAGAATGAAACAGAGGCAAACAGACTTAAACAGAGGCAAACAGACTTAAACAGAGGCAAACAGAGTGCAAAAGAGGCAAACAGAGTGAAACAGAGGCAAACAGAGTGAAACAGAGGCAAACAGAGTGAAACAGAGGCAAACAGACTTAAACAGAGGCTAACAGCCTTAAGCAGAGGCAAAGAGACTTAAACAGAGGCAAACAGACTTAAACAGAGGCAAACAGACTTAAACAGAGGCAAACAGACTTAAACAGAGGCAATCGGAGGCAAACATTTACTAACAGAGGCATACAGGATTAAACAGAGGCAAACAGAGTGAAACAGAGGCAAACAGAGTGAAACAGAGGCAAACAGACTTAAACAGAGGCAGACAGACTGAGAAAGAGGCAAACAGAGTGAGACAGAGGCAAACAGACTTAAACAGGGGCAAACAGAGTGAAACAGAGGCGAACAGACTTAAACATGGGCAGACAGACTTAAACAGAGGCAAACAGACTTAAACAGAAGCAAACAGAGGCAAACAGATGCTAACAGAGGCAAACTGGATTAAACAGAGGCAAACAGAGTGAAACAGAGGCAAACAGAGTGAAACAGAGGCAAACAGACTGAAACAGAGGCAAACAGACTTAAAGAGAGGCAAACAGACTTAAAGAGAGGCAAACAGAATTAAACAGAGGCAAACAGACTTAAACAGAGGCTAACAGAACTTAAACAGAGGCAAACAGACTTAAGCAGAGGCAAACAGACTTAAACAGAGGCAAACAGAGTGAAACAGAGGCAAACAGACTTAAACAGAGGCAAACAGACTTAAACAGAGGCAAACAGAGGCAAACAGATGCTAACAGAGGCAAACAGGATTAAACAGAGGCAAACAGAGTGAAACAGAGGCAACAAGAGTGAAAGAGAGGCAAACAGACTTAAACAGAGGCAAACAGACTTAAACAGAGGCAAACAGAGTGAAAAAGTGGCAAACAGAGTGAAACAGAGGCAAACAGACTTAAACAGGGGCACATAGAGTGAAACAGAGGCAAATAGACTTAAACAGAGGCAAACAGACTTAAACAGAGGCAAACAGACTGAAACAGAGGCAAACAGAGTGAAAGAGAGGCAAACAGACTTAAACAGAGGCAAACAGACTTAAACAGAGGCAAACAGAGTGAAAAAGAGGCAAACAGAGTGAAACAGAGGCAAACAGACTTAAACAGGGGCAAATAGAGTGAAACAGAGGCAAACAGACTTAAACAGAGGCAAACAGACTGAAACAGAGGCATACAGAGGCAAACAGAGGGCAGTCAGAGGCAAACAGGATTAAACAGAGGCAAACAGAGTGAAACAGAGGCAAACAGACTTAAACAGAGGCAAACAGAGTGAAACAGAGGCAAACAGAATGAAACAGAGGCAAACAGACTTAAACAGAGGCAAACAGACTTAAACAGAGGCAAACAGAGTGCAAAAGGGGCAAACAGAGTGAAACAGAGGCAAACAGAGTGAAACAGAGGCAAACAGAGTGAAACAGAGGCAAACAGACTTAAACAGAGGCTAACAGCCTTAAGCAGAGGCAAAGAGACTTAAACAGAGGCAAACAGACTTAAACAGAGGCAAACAGACTTAAACAGAGGCAAACAGACTTAAACAGAGGCAATCGGAGGCAAACATTTACTAATAGAGGCATACAGGATTAAACAGAGGCAAACAGAGTGAAACAGAGGCAAACAGAGTGAAACAGAGGCAAACAGACTTAAACAGAGGCAAACAGACTGAGAAAGAGGCAAACAGAGTGAAACAGAGGCAAACAGACTTAAACAGGGGCAAACAGAGTGAAACAGAGGCGAACAGACTTAAACATGGGCAGACAGACTTAAACAGAGGCAAACAGACTTAAACAGAAGCAAACAGAGGCAAACAGATGCTAACAGAGGCAAACTGGATTAAACAGAGGCAAACAGAGTGAAACAGAGGCAAACAGAGTGAAACAGAGGCAAACAGACTTAAACAGAGGCAAACAGACTTAAAGAGAGGCAAACAGACTTAAAGAGATGCAAACAGAATTAAACAGAGGCAAACAGACTTAAACAGAGGCTAACAGAACTTAAACAGAGGCAAACAGACTTAAACAGAGGCAAACAGACTTAAACAGAGGCAAACAGAGTGAAACAGAGGCAAACAGACTTAAACAGAGGCAAACAGACTTAAACAGAGGCAAACAGAGGCAAACAGATGCTAACAGAGGCAAACAGGATTAAACAGAGGCAAACAGAGTGAAACAGAGGCAACAAGAGTGAAAGAGAGGCAAACAGACTTAAACAGAGGCAGACAGACTTAAACAGAGGCAAACAGAGTGAAAAAGAGGCAAACAGAGTGAAACAGAGGCAAACAGACTTAAACAGGGGCACATAGAGTGAAACAGAGGCAAATAGACTTAAACAGAGGCAAACAGACTTAAACAGAGGCAAACAGACTTAAACAGAGGCAAACAGAGGCAAACAGACTTAAACAGAGGCAAACAGACTTAAACAGAGGCAAACAGAGTGAAACAGAGGCAAACAGAGTGAAACAGAGACAAACAGAGTGAATCAGAGGCAAACAGACTGAAACAGAGGGAAACAGAGTGAAACAGAGGTAAACAGACTTAAACAGAGACAAACAGAGGCAAAAAGAGCGAAACAGCGGCAAACAGAGCGAAACAGAGGCAAACAGACTTAAACAGAGGCAAACAGAGTGAAACAGAGGCAAACAGACTGAAACAGAGGCAAACAGAGTGAAACAGAGGAAAACAGAGGCAAACAGACTGAAACAGAGGCAAACAGTTTGAAACAGAGGCAAACAGAGTGAAACAGAGGCAAACGGAGTGAAACAGAGGCAAACAGGATTAAACAGAGGCAAACAGAGTGAAACAGAGGCAAACAGACTTAAACAGAGGCAAACAGAGTGAAACAGAGGCAAACAGATTGAAAGATAGGCAAACAGACTTAAACAGATGCAAAGAGACTTAAACAGAGGCAAAAAGAGTGAAAAAGAGGCAAACAGAGTGAAACAGAGGCAAACAGAGTGAAACAGAGGCAAACAGAGTGAAACAGATGCAAACAGACTTAAACAGAGGCAAACAGACTTAAACAGAGGCAAACAGAGTGAAACGGAGGCAAACAGACTTAAACAGAGGCAAACAGAGTGAAACAGAGGCAAACAGACTTAAACAGAGGCTAACAGCCTTAAACAGAGGCAAAGAGACTTAAACAGAGGCAAACAGACTTAAACAGAGGCAAACAGACTTAAACAGAGGCAAACAGACTTACACAGAGGCTAACAGAGGCAAACAGATACTAACAGAGGCATACAGGATTAAACAGAGGCAAACAGAGTGAAACAGAGGCAAACAGAGTGAAACAGAGGCAAACAGACTTAAACAGAGGCAAACAGACAGAGAAAGAGGCAAACAGAGTGAAACAGAGGCAAACAGACTTAAACAGGGGCAAACAGGGTGAAACAGAGGCAAACAGACTTAAACAGAGGCAAACAGACTTAAACAGAGGCAAACAGACTTAAACAGAGGCAAACAGAGGCAAACAGATGCTAACAGAGGCAAACAGGATTAAACAGAGGCAAACAGAGTGAAACAGAGGCAAACAGAGTGAAACAGAGGCAAACAGACTTAAACAGAGGCAAACAGACTTAAACAGAGGCAAACAGACTTAAAGAGAGGCCACCAGACGTAAACAGAGGCAAACAGACTTAAACAGAGGCAAACAGACTTAAACATTAGGCAAACAGACTTAAACAGAGGCAAACAGAGGCAAAGAGAGGCAAACAGAGGCAAAAGAGTGAAACAGAGGCAAACAGACTGAAACAGAGGCAAACAGACTCAAACAGAGGCAAACAGAGGCAAACAGACTTAAAAAGAGGCAAACAGAGTGAAACAGGGGCAAACAGAGTGAAACAGAGGCAAACGGAGTGAAACAGAGGCAAATAGACTTAAACAGAGGCAAACAGAGTGAAAAAGAGGCAAACAGAGTAAACAGAGGCATACAGAGTGAAACAGAGGCAACCAGAGTGAAACAGAGGCAAACAGACTTAAACAGATGCAAACAGACTTAAGCAGAGGCAAACAGAGTGAAACAGAGGCAAACAGACTTAAACAGAGGCAAACAGACTTCAACAGAGGCAAACAGACTAAAACAGAGGCTAACAGCCTTAAACAGAGGCAAAGGGACTTAAACATAGGCAAATAGACTTAAACAGAGGCAAACAGACTTAAACAGAGGCAAACAGAGGCAAACAGATACTAACAGAGGCATACAGGATTAAACAGAGGCAAACAGAGTGAAACAGAGGCAAACAGAGTGAAACAGAGGGAAACAGACTTAAACAGAGGCAAACAGACTGAGAAAGAGGCAAACAGAGTGAAACAGAGGCAAACAGACTTAAACAGGGGCTAACAGAGTGAAACAGAGCCAAACGGACTTAAACAGAGGCAAACAGACTTAAACAGAGGCAAACAGACTTAAACAGAGGCAAACAGAGGCAAACAGATGCTAACTGAGGCAAACAGGATTAAACAGAGGCAAACAGACTGAAACAGAGGCAAACAGAGTGAAAGAGAGGCAAACAGACTTAAACAGAGGCAAACAGACTTAAACAGAGGCAAACAGAGTGAAAAAGAGGCAAACAGAGTGAAACAGAGGCAAACAGACTTAAACAGGGGCAAATAGAGTGAAACAGAGGCAAACAGACTTAAACAGAGGCAAACAGACTGAAACAGAGGCATACAGAGGCAAACAGAGGCAGTCAGAGGCAAACAGGATTAAACAGAGGCAAACAGAGTGAAACAGAGGCAAACAGACTTAAACAGAGGCAAACAGAGTGAAACAGAGGCAAACAGAATGAAACAGAGGCAAACAGACTTAAACAGAGGCAAACAGACTTAAACAGAGGCAAACAGAGTGCAAAAGAGGCAAACAGAGTGAAACAGAGGCAAACAGAGTGAAACAGAGGCAAACAGAGTGAAACAGAGGCAAACAGACTTAAACAGAGGCTAACAGCCTTAAGCAGAGGCAAAGAGACTTAAACAGAGGCAAACAGACTTAAACAGAGGCAAACAGACTTAAACAGAGGCAAACAGACTTAAACAGAGGCAATCGGAGGCAAACATTTACTAACAGAGGCATACAGGATTAAACAGAGGCAAACAGAGTGAAACAGAGGCAAACAGAGTGAAACAGAGGCAAACAGACTTAAACAGAGGCAAACAGACTGAGAAAGAGGCAAACAGAGTGAAACAGAGGCAAACAGACTTAAACAGGGGCAAACAGAGTGAAACAGAGGCGAACAGACTTAAACATGGGCAGACAGACTTAAACAGAGGCAAACAGACTTAAACAGAAGCAAACAGAGGCAAACAGATGCTAACAGAGGCAAACTGGATTAAACAGAGGCAAACAGAGTGAAACAGAGGCAAACAGAGTGAAACAGAGGCAAACAGACTTAAACAGAGGCAAACAGACTTAAAGAGAGGCAAACAGACTTAAAGAGAGGCAAACAGAATTAAACAGAGGCAAACAGACTTAAACAGAGGCTAACAGAACTTAAACAGAGGCAAACAGACTTAAACAGAGGCAAACAGACTTAAACAGAGGCAAACAGAGTGAAACAGAGGCAAAACAGACTTAAACAGAGGCAAACAGACTTAAACAGAGGCAAACAGAGGCAAACAGATGCTAACAGAGGCAACAGGATTAAACAGAGGCAAACAGAGTGAAACAGAGGCAACAAGAGTGAAAGAGAGGCAAACAGACTTAAACAGAGGCAACCAGACTTAAACAGAGGCAAACAGAGTGAAAAAGAGGCAAACAGAGTGAAACAGAGGCAAACAGACTTAAACAGGGGCACATAGAGTGAAACAGAGGCAAATAGACTTAAACAGAGGCAAACAGACTTAAACAGAGGCAAACAGACTTAAACAGAGGCAAAGAGAGGCAAACAGATGCTAACAGAGGCAAACAGGATTAAACAGAGGCACACAGAGTGAAACAGAGGCAAACAGAATGAAACTGAGGCAAACAGACTTAAACAGAGGCAAACAGACTTAAACAGAGGCAAACAGAGTGAAACAGAGGCAAACAGACTTAAACAGAGGCAAACAGAGTGAAAGAGAGGCAAACAGACTTAAACAGAGGCAAACAGACTTAAACAGAGGCAAACAGAGTGAAAAAGAGGCAAACAGAGTGAAACAGATGCAAACAGACTTAAACAGGGGCAAATAGAGTGAAACAGAGGCAAACAGACTTAAACAGAGGCAAACAGACTTAAACAGAGGCAAACAGACTTAAACAGAGGCAAACAGAGGCAAAGAGAGGCAAACAGATGCTAACAGAGGCAAACAGGATTAAACAGAGGCAAACAGACTTAAACAGAGGCAAACAGAGTGAAAAAGAGGCAAACAGAGTGAAACAGAGGCAAACAGACTTAAACAGGAGCAAATAGAGTGAAACAGAGGCAAACAGACTTAAACAGAGGCAAACAGAGTGAAACAGAGGCAAACAGACTTAAACAGAGGCTAACAGCCTTAAACAGAGGCAAAGAGACATAAACAGAGGCAAACAGACTTAAACAGAGGCAAACAGACTTAAACAGAGGCAAACAGACTTAAACAGAGGCAAACAGAGGCAAACAGATACTAACAGAGGCATACAGGATTAAACAGAGGCAAACAGAGTGAAACAGAGGCAAACAGAGTGAAACAGAGGCTAACAGACTTAAACAGAGGCAAACAGACTGAGAAAGAGGCAAACAGAGTGAAACAGAGGCAAACAGACTTAAACAGGGGCAAACAGAGTGAAACAGAGGCAAACAGATTTAAACAGAGGCAAACAGACTTAAACAGAGGCAAACAGACTTAAACAGAGGCAAACAGACTTAAACAGAGGCAAACAGAGGCAAACAGATGCTAACAGAGGCAAACAGGATTAAACAGAGGCAAACAGAGTGAAACAGAGGCAAACAGAGTGAAACAAAGGCAAACAGAGTGAAACAGAGGCAAACAGACTTAAACAGAGGCAAACAGACTTAAACAGAGGCAAACAGACTTAAAGAGAGGCCACCAGACTTAAACAGAGGCAAACAGACTTAAACAGAGGCTAACAGACTTTAACAGAGGCAAACAGACTTAAAAAGAGGCAAACAGATGCTAACAGAGGCAAACAAAATTAAACAGAGGCAAACAGAGTGAAACAGAGGCAAACAGAGTGAAGGAGAGGCAAACAGACTTAAACAGAGGCAAACAGACTGAAACAGGGGCAATCAGAGTGAAAAAGAGGCAAACAGAGTGAAACAGAGGCAAACTGGCTCAAACAGGGGCAAACAGATTGAAACAGAGGCAAACAGACTTAAATAGAGGCAAACAGACTTAAACAGAGGCAAACAGACTTAAACAGAGGCAAACAGAGGCAAACAGATGCTAACATAGGCAAACAGACTTAAACAGAGGCAAACAGACTTAAACAGAGGCAAACAGAGTGAAAAAGAGGCAAACAGAGTGAAACAGAGGCAAACACACTTAAACAGGGGCAAATAGAGTGAAACAGAGGCAAACAGACTTAAACAGAGGCAAACAGACTGAAACAGAGGCAAACAGACTTAAACAGAGGCAAACAGAGGCAAAGAGAGGCAAACAGATGCTAACAGAGGCAAACAGGATTAAACAGAGGCAAACAGACTTAAACAGAGGCAAACAGAGTGAAAAAGAGGCGAACAGAGTGAAACAGAGGCAAACAGACTTAAACAGGGGCAAA
This sequence comes from Isurus oxyrinchus, assembly GCA_026770705.1. NCBI lineage: Eukaryota > Metazoa > Chordata > Chondrichthyes > Lamniformes > Lamnidae > Isurus > Isurus oxyrinchus. Next base: position 3,126 of record JANJGN010004261.1, on the reverse strand, counting down.
TAGAGTGAAATAGAGGCAAACAGACTTAAACAGAGGCAAGCAGACATAAACAGAGGCAAACAGAGGCAAAGAGAGGCAAACAGATGCTAACTGAGGCTAACAGAGTGAAACAGAGGCAAACAGAGTGAAACAGAGGCAGAGTGAAACAGAGCAAACAGACTTAAACAGAGGCAAACAGACTTAAACAGAGGCAAACAGAGGCAAACAGAGGTAAACAGAGACAAACAGAGGCAAACAGATGCTAACAGAGGCAAACAGAAATAAACAGAGGCAAACAGAGTGAAAAAGAGGCAAACAGAGTGAAACAGAGGCAAACAGAGTGAAACAGAGGCAAACAGACTTAAACAGAGGCAAACAGACTTTAACAGAGGCAAACAGACTTAAACAGAGGCAGACAGAGGCAAACAGATGCTAACAGAGGCAAACAGGATTAAACAGAGGCAAACAGAGTGAAACGGAGGCAGACAGACTTAAACAGAGGCAACCAGAAATAAACAGAGGCAAACAGAGTGAAAAAGAGGCAAACAGAGGCAAACAGATGCTAACAGAGGCAAACAGAAATAAACAGAGGCAAACAGAGTGAAAAAGAGGCAAACAGAGTGAAACAGAGGCAAACAGACTTAAACAGGGGCAAACAGAGTGAAACAGAGGCAAACAGACTTAAACAGAGGCAAACAGACTTAAACAGAGGCAAACAGACTTAAACAGAGGCAAACAGACTTAAACAGAGGCAAAGAGAGGCAAACAGATGCTAACAGAGGTAAACAGGATTAAACAGAGGCACTCAGAGTGAAACAGAGGCAAACAGAATGAAACTGAGGCAAACACAGTTAAACAGAGGCAAACAGACTTAAACAGAGGCAAACAGAGTGAAAAAGAGGCAAACAGAGTGAAACAGAGGCAAACAGAGTGAAACAGAGGCCAACAGAGTGAAACAGAGGCAAACAGACTTAAACAGAGGCAAACAGACTTAAACAGAGGCAAACAGAGTGAAACAGAGGCAAACAGACTTAAACAGAGGCAAACAGACTTAAACAGAGGCAAACAGAGTGAAAGAGAGGCAAACAGACTTAAACAGAGGCAAACTGGGTCAAACAGGGGCAAACAGATTGAAACAGAGGCAAACAGACTTAAACAGAGGCAAACAGAATTAAACAGAGGCAAACAGAGTGAAAGAGAGGCAAACAGACTTAAACAGAGGCAAACTGGGTCAAACAGGGGCAAACAGATTGAAACAGAGGCAAACAGACTTATACAGAGGCAAACAGACTTAAACAGAGCTAAACAGACTTAAACAGAGGCAAACAGAGGCAAACAGATGCTAACATAGGCAAACAGGATTAAACAGAGGCAAACAGAGTGAAACAGAGGCAAACAGAGTGAAAGAGAGGCAAACAGACTTAAACAGAGGCAAACAGACTTAAACAGAGGCAAACAGAGTGAAAAAGAGGCAAACAGAGTGAAACAGAGGCAAACAGACTTAAACAGGGGCAAATAGAGTGAAACAGAGGCAAACAGACTTAAACAGAGGCAAACAGACTGAAACAGAGGCAAACAGACTTAAACAGAGGCAAACAGAGGCAAAGAGAGGCAAACAGATGCTAACAGAGGCAAACCGGATTAAACAGAGGCAAACAGAGTGAAACAGAGGCAAACAGAGTGAAACAGAGGCAAACAGACTTAAACAGAGGCAAACAGACTTAAACAGAGGCAAACAGAGTGAAAAAGAGGCAAACAGAGTGAAACAGAGGCAAACAGAGTGAAACAGAGGCCAACAGAGTGAAACAGAGGCAAACAGACTTAAACAGAGGCAAACAGACTTAAACAGAGGCAAACAGAGTGAAACAGAGGCAAACAGACTTAAACAGAGTCAAACAGACTTAAACAGAGGCAAACAGAGTGAAAGAGAGGCAACAGACTTAAACAGAGGCAAACTGGGTCAAACAGGGGCAAACAGATTGAAACAGAGGCAAACAGACTTAAACAGAGGCAAACAGACTTAAACAGAGGCAAACAGAGTGAAAGAGAGGCAAACAGACTTAAACAGAGGCAAACTGGGTCAAACAGGGGCAAACAGATTGAAACAGAGGCAAACAGACTTATACAGAGGCAAACAGACTTAAACAGAGCTAAACAGACTTAAACAGAGGCAAACAGAGGCAAACAGATGCTAACATAGGCAAACAGGATTAAACAGAGGCAAACAGAGTGAAACAGAGGCAAACAGAGTGAAAGAGAGGCAAACAGACTTAAACAGAGGCAAACAGACTTAAACAGAGGCAAACAGAGTGAAAAAGAGGCAAACAGAGTGAAACAGAGGCAAACAGACTTAAACAGGGGCAAATAGAGTGAAACAGAGGCAAACAGACTTAAACAGAGGCAAACAGACTGAAACAGAGGCAAACAGACTTAAACAGAGGCAAACAGAGGCAAAGAGAGGCAAACAGATGCTAACAGAGGCAAACCGGATTAAACAGAGGCAAACAGACTTAAACAGAGGCAAACAGAGTGAAAAAAAGGCGAACAGAGTGAAACAGAGGCAAACTGACTTAAACAGGGGCGAATAGAGTGAAACAGAGGCAAACAGACTTAAACAGAGGCAAGCAGACTTAAAGAGAGGCAAACAGACTTAAACAGAGGCAAACAGAGGCAAAGAGAGGCAAACAGATGCTAACTGAGGCAAACAGAGTGAAACAGAGGCAAACAGAGTGAAACAGAGGCAAACAGAGTGAAACAGAGGCAAACAGACTTAAACAGAGGCAAACAGACTTAAACAGAGGCAAACAGAGGCAAACAGAGGCAAACAGTATTAAACAGAGGCAAACAGAGTGAAACAGAGGCAAACAGAGTGAAACAGAGGCAAACAGAGTGAAACAGAGGCAAACAGAGTGAAACAGAGGCATACAGAGTGAAACAGAAGCAAAAAGACTTAAACAGGGGCAAACAGAGTGAAACAGAGGCAAACAGACTTAAACAGAGGCAAACAGACTTAAACAGAGGCAAACAGACTTAAACAGAGGCAAACAGAGGCAAACAGAGGCAAACAGATGCTAACAGAGGCAAACAGAAATAAACAGAGGCAAACAGAGTGAAAAAGAGGCAAACAGAGTGAAACAGAGGCAAGCA
>JANJGN010004260.1:22500-27500 GCA_026770705.1 Isurus oxyrinchus | reverse complement strand
CGGTAGTACGGCTGCATGTAGCTGCAGAGCAGCCAAGCGGCTGCTGAGAGTAAGTACTGAAGGGGAAATGGTTAACCGGTTAGCAGGCAGGGCAGCCGGCCGGCCGGTAATCGGAGCCGTCCACGCGGTACTACGGCTGCCGTTAGCTGCAGAACAGCCCAGCCGCTGCTGAGAGTGGGTAATGAAGGGGAAATGGGGAACCAGACAACAGGCAGCGCAGCCGACCGTTAATTACAGCCTCCCGCCGGGTAATACGGGTGCAGTAAACTGCAGAAGACGCCAGCAGGTCCAGGGAATGTGTCCAGGACGTGGAAATGGTGAACCGGTCAGCAGGAAGGTCAGCCGGCCGGTAGTACGGGTGCAGTCATCAGCCGGCATCCCGAGCAGCTGAAAAGTCTTAAGCGCGGAATGGGGAAATCATTAACCTGTCAGCAAGCCGGCAGGGAAAGGGTGAAACGGCTTAAAATATCGAGGCGGCAAGGAAAAAATGGCAACCGGGGGCGGGGCGGATTCACAGTCACCACGTGAGAGGGGCGGTGCCTGGAGGCCGGGCAGGCGGTTGGCCGAAGGCCCGATACTCCGGGTGCTGTCAGCATTTCGCTTGCCGAGCTGCTCAAAAGTCGAGGTGCAGAACGGCGAAATCATTAACCGGCAAGCGGATGCATGGCAGCGGGCAGGGAAGGGTCAAAACGGCCTGAAATACCGGAGCGGCGGGCCAAGATGGCTGCCGGGGGGCGTATTCAGCGGTCGCACGTGACGGGGCGGTGCCTGGAGGCCGAGCCGCGCAAGCGCGATTTAAAGCGAGCAAAGTCCGAGCAGGAGCGATATCGTTGGCCATTCAGCCGGTTCGAGCCTGGTGGCCGAGGCGGGGAGGGTGGAACCGGGGAAAGGCTGGGTGTTCGGTGTCCGCCCGGGTGGTCCGGAGTTTTATTCGGGTTAGGGTTAGCGGTTAGGCTTAGGGCTGGGGTTAGGGTTGGGGCGTTAGGGTTAGGGGAAGTGTCAGGGGTAGGGGTAGGGTTAGAGTTAGGGGCTTGGCTTGGTGTTCGTGTCGGGGAAGGGGACAAGGCTAGTTTATTGTTGGCTCGGGGTTCGGGTTAGGGTTAGCGGTTAGGCTTAGGGCTGGGGTTAGGTTTGCGGCCAATGGTTTACCGGTTAGCAGGCAGGGTAGCCGGCCATTATTCAGGGCTTTCGGCATGGTAGTAAAGGTGCGCTGAGCTGCAGAACACAGCCGCTGGTCCACGGGATATGTACGGCACAGGGGAACCTGTGAACCAGTTAGCAGACAAGGCAGCCGACCGGTAATTATAGCCTCCCGCCGGGTAATAGAGGCGCAGTCAGCTGCAGAACACACCAGCAGGTCCAAGGACTAAGTACAGAATGAGGACACGGGCAGCCGGTCAGCAGGCAGGGCTGCCGGCCGGTAATTACAGCCTCCCGCCCGGTCATAGGGGTGCAGTTAGCTGCAGAACACACCAGCAGGTCCAAGGACTAAGTACAGAATGAGGACACGGGCAGCCGGTCAGCAGGCAGGGATGCCGGCCTGCCATAGGGGTGCAGTTAGCTGCAGAACACACCAGCAGGTCCAAGGACTAAGGACAGAATGGGGACACGGGCAGCCAGTTAGCAGGCAGGGCTGCCGGCCGGTAATTACAGCCTCCCGCCCGGTCATAGGGGTGCAGTTAGCTGCAGAACACACCAGCAGGTCCAAGGACTAAGGACAGAATGGGGACACGGGCAGCTGGTTAGCAGGCAGGGCTGCCGGCCGGTAATTACAGCCTCCCGCCCGGTCATAGGGGTGCAGTTAGCTGCAGAACACACCAGCAGGTCCACGGACTAAGTACCGAATGGGGACACGGGCAGTCGGTTAGCAGGCAGGGCTGCCGGCCGGTAATTACAGCCTCCCGCCCGGTCATCGGGGTTCAGTTAGCTGCAGAACACACCAGCAGGTCCAGGGACTCAGCACGGAATGGGGACATGGGCAGCCGGTTAGCAGGCTGGGCTGCCGGCCGGTATTTACAGCCTCCCGCCCGGTCATAGGGGTGCAGTTAGCTGCAGAACACACCAGCAGGTCCAGGGACTCAGCACGGAATGGGGACATGGGCAGCCGGTTAGCAGGCTGGGCTGCCGGCCGGTATTTACAGCCTCCCGCCCGGCCATAGGGGTGCAGTTAGCTGCAGAACACACCAGCATGTCCAAGGACTAAGTACAGAATGAGGACACGGGCAGCCGGTCAGCAGGCAGGGCTGCCGGCCGGTAATTACAGCCTCCCGCCCGGTCATAGGGGTGCAGTTAGCTGCAGAACACACCAGCAGGTCCAGGGACTCAGTACGGAATGGGGACACGGGCAGCCGGTTAGCAGGCTGGGCTGCCGGCCGGTATTTACAGCCTCCCGCCCGGTCATAGGGGTGCAGTTAGCTGCAGAACACACCAGCAGGTCCACGGACTAAGTACCGAATGGGGACACGGGCAGCCGGTTAGCAGGCTGGGCTGCCGGCCGGTATTTATAGCCTCCCGCCCGGTCATAGGTGTGCAGTTAACTGCAGAACACACCAGCAGGTCCAGGGACTCAGTACCAAACGGGGAATCGGTTAAGCGGTTACCTGGCAGGGCAGCCGACCAGTAATCATAGCCTCCCGCCCGGTCGTAGGGGTGCAGTTAGCTGCAGAACACACCAGCAGGTCCAGGGAATGTGTGCAGGACGGGGAAATGCTTAACGGGTTAGCAGGCCGGGCAGCCGGCCGGTAGTTGGAGCCGCCCGCCCGGTCGTACGGGAGCCGTCATCAGCCGGCATCCCGAGCAGCTGAAAAGTCTAAGCGCAGAATGGGGACATGGTGAACCAGTCAGCCAGCGGGCAGGGAAGGGTCGAAACGGCCTAAAATACCGGGCCGGCGGGCCAAGATGGCTGCCGGGGGGCGTATTCAGGGCCCCCACGTGAGGGGCCGGGGCTGGGGGCCGAGCCGGGCAAGCGCGGTTGAGAAACAGCCGAGTCCGAGCAGGGGGAAATCATTAACCGGTGATCCGGTTCGACCCCCCCCCCGGTGGCCGAGGCGGGGAGGGTCGACCCGGGGAAAGGTTGGGTGTTCGGTGTCCCTCAGGGCGGTCCCGAGCGCGTCCTAAAATAATCCGGGCTCCTGGGCCCTTTTTTGAAAAAGAACCGGTCGGGGAGCGGGTGCAATCCGGAAGGCCTGGCGGGGCTTCGGTGCCTCTTCCTCGGCATGACTACCGGAGGGTCGTCGGCCTGAATGACGGTTGCATTTGCTGGCTGTGGAGGTTGGCGGGCTATCTGCAGAATAGGAGGAGGTGGCAAATCGAGAATGGGTCGACTTCGCCAAGTGCCTTCTCGAGCCTCCAGGTCTGCAGGGACCGACCCAGGCTGCCGCCAAACCGACCGGGAGGCCCCGCCGTCGGCCATTTTTGGTCATTTTCGGCATTTTTCGCCTCTTTCGGCCGGTCAAGAAAAGCGGCGGCCTGACACCCGGGCGTGCACGGGGAAGGCTCCCCCTCGCCGGGAGGACCGGAGTTTGCCCCGGAAACCTCCGGAAGCCGGCCGGGAAGGCGGCTTCGGCCCGATGCACCTCCGGCTGCGTCCGAAGGCCGGGGGAAGTGGCCCCTGGGCCCGTGTGAGGGAAATCCGTGCCAAGACGGAAGTCCATGAGGTCGGATCCGAAGCTTCTGCCGGGCCCCCGGTGGAGGCATTCCCGCTAGGCGGGGCGAATCGGCCCGGCCACGGGGCGGGTTGCAATTGTTGGAGGGGGGCTGCCGGAGCTAGATAATGATTTCCCCTCGGTTCTCCCGATGGGGAAACGGCGAAAGGAGGTGTCGCGGGCTTTCGAGGCCTCCTCGGCGGCTGGACTACCGACCGACATCTCGGCTGCATTTGCTGGCTGGGGGGGTTGGCGGGGTATCTGCAGAATGGTAGGAGGTGGCAAGTCGAGAATCGGTCGACAGCTCCGAGTGCCGTCTCGAGCCTCCAGGTCCGCAGGGACCGATCCAGGCTGCCGCCTAACCGACCAGGAGGCCCCGCCGTCGGCCATTTTTGTCCATTTTCGGCATTTTTTACCGTCTTTCGGTCGGTCACGGAAAGCGGCGACCGGAAGCCCGGGCGTGCCCGGGGACGGCTCCCACTGGCCCCGGGGACCGGATTTGCCCCGGTCGGAGCCCCGGAAACGCACCCGAAGCCGGCCGGAGAAGGCGGCTAAGGGCAATGCACCTCGGATTGAATTTGCGCACCGGGGAAAGTGGCCTCGGGGCCCGCGAGGTGTGACGGTGTGCCTTCGGTAAGCTTCTGGAGAAATGGGTAACCAATGCACCTCGGACTGAATGTGCAGGACGTGCAACGGGGCCTCCGGGTCCGCGAGATATCGCAGGTTGGCCTCGGTAAGCCTCTGGAGAAATGGCTAACCAATGGGACAGTGGCCCTGAGAAATCATTAACCATTTGGACTTCGTCTCTGGCAGAGAGGCAAGTGTGGTGCAGAAATCATTAACCATTTGGACTTAGTCTCTGGCAGCGAGGCAAGTGTGGTGCAGAAATCATTAACCATTTGGACTTAGTCTCTGGCAGCGAGGCAAGTGTGGCGGAGAAATCATTAACCATTTGGACTTAGTCTCTGGCAGCGAGGCAAGTGTGGCGCAGAAATCATTAACCGTTTGGACTTCGTCTCTGGCAGAGAGGCAAGTGTGGTGCAGAAATCATTAACCATTTGGACTTCGTCTCTGGCACAGAGGCAAGTGCAGTGGAGAAATCATTAACCATTTGGACTTAGTCTCTGGCAGCGAGGCAAGTGTGGCGGAGAAATCATTAACCGTTTGGACTTCGTCTCTGGCAGAGAGGCAAGTGTGGTGCAGAAATCATTAACCGTTTGGACTTAGTCTCTGGCAGCGAGGCAAGTGTGGCGGAGAAATCATTAACCGTTTGGACTTAGTCTCTGGCAGAGAGGCAAGTGTGGTGCAGAAATCATTAACCATTTGGACTTAGTCTCTGGCAGCGAGGCAAGTGTG
>JANJGN010004260.1:5000-10000 GCA_026770705.1 Isurus oxyrinchus | reverse complement strand
TGCGATGTAAAAAGCGGGCAACCAGTTAGCAGACACGGCAGCCGGCAGGTAATTTAAGCCGCCCGCCCGCCCGCCCGCCCGGTAGTACGGCTGCATGTAGCTGCAGAGCAGCCAAGCGGCTGCTGAGAGTAAGTACTGAAGGGGAAATGGTTAACCGGTTAGCAGGCAGGGCAGCCGGCCGGCCGGTAATCGGAGCCGTCCACGCGGTACTACGGCTGCCGTTAGCTGCAGAACAGCCCAGCCGCTGCTGAGAGTGGGTAATGAAGGGGAAATGGGGAACCAGACAACAGGCAGCGCAGCCGACCGTTAATTACAGCCTCCCGCCGGGTAATACGGGTGCAGTAAACTGCAGAAGACGCCAGCAGGTCCAGGGAATGTGTCCAGGACGTGGAAATGGTGAACCGGTCAGCAGGAAGGTCAGCCGGCCGGTAGTACGGGTGCAGTCATCAGCCGGCATCCCGAGCAGCTGAAAAGTCTTAAGCGCGGAATGGGGAAATCATTAACCTGTCAGCAAGCCGGCAGGGAAAGGGTGAAACGGCTTAAAATATCGAGGCGGCAAGGAAAAAATGGCAACCGGGGGCGGGGCGGATTCACAGTCACCACGTGAGAGGGGCGGTGCCTGGAGGCCGGGCAGGCGGTTGGCCGAAGGCCCGATACTCCGGGTGCTGTCAGCATTTCGCTTGCCGAGCTGCTCAAAAGTCGAGGTGCAGAACGGCGAAATCATTAACCGGCAAGCGGATGCATGGCAGCGGGCAGGGAAGGGTCAAAACGGCCTGAAATACCGGAGCGGCGGGCCAAGATGGCTGCCGGGGGGCGTATTCAGCGGTCGCACGTGACGGGGCGGTGCCTGGAGGCCGAGCCGCGCAAGCGCGATTTAAAGCGAGCAAAGTCCGAGCAGGAGCGATATCGTTGGCCATTCAGCCGGTTCGAGCCTGGTGGCCGAGGCGGGGAGGGTGGAACCGGGGAAAGGCTGGGTGTTCGGTGTCCGCCCGGGTGGTCCGGAGTTTTATTCGGGTTAGGGTTAGCGGTTAGGCTTAGGGCTGGGGTTAGGGTTGGGGCGTTAGGGTTAGGGGAAGTGTCAGGGGTAGGGGTAGGGTTAGAGTTAGGGGCTTGGCTTGGTGTTCGTGTCGGGGAAGGGGACAAGGCTAGTTTATTGTTGGCTCGGGGTTCGGGTTAGGGTTAGCGGTTAGGCTTAGGGCTGGGGTTAGGTTTGCGGCCAATGGTTTACCGGTTAGCAGGCAGGGTAGCCGGCCATTATTCAGGGCTTTCGGCATGGTAGTAAAGGTGCGCTGAGCTGCAGAACACAGCCGCTGGTCCACGGGATATGTACGGCACAGGGGAACCTGTGAACCAGTTAGCAGACAAGGCAGCCGACCGGTAATTATAGCCTCCCGCCGGGTAATAGAGGCGCAGTCAGCTGCAGAACACACCAGCAGGTCCAAGGACTAAGTACAGAATGAGGACACGGGCAGCCGGTCAGCAGGCAGGGCTGCCGGCCGGTAATTACAGCCTCCCGCCCGGTCATAGGGGTGCAGTTAGCTGCAGAACACACCAGCAGGTCCAAGGACTAAGTACAGAATGAGGACACGGGCAGCCGGTCAGCAGGCAGGGATGCCGGCCTGCCATAGGGGTGCAGTTAGCTGCAGAACACACCAGCAGGTCCAAGGACTAAGGACAGAATGGGGACACGGGCAGCCAGTTAGCAGGCAGGGCTGCCGGCCGGTAATTACAGCCTCCCGCCCGGTCATAGGGGTGCAGTTAGCTGCAGAACACACCAGCAGGTCCAAGGACTAAGGACAGAATGGGGACACGGGCAGCTGGTTAGCAGGCAGGGCTGCCGGCCGGTAATTACAGCCTCCCGCCCGGTCATAGGGGTGCAGTTAGCTGCAGAACACACCAGCAGGTCCACGGACTAAGTACCGAATGGGGACACGGGCAGTCGGTTAGCAGGCAGGGCTGCCGGCCGGTAATTACAGCCTCCCGCCCGGTCATCGGGGTTCAGTTAGCTGCAGAACACACCAGCAGGTCCAGGGACTCAGCACGGAATGGGGACATGGGCAGCCGGTTAGCAGGCTGGGCTGCCGGCCGGTATTTACAGCCTCCCGCCCGGTCATAGGGGTGCAGTTAGCTGCAGAACACACCAGCAGGTCCAGGGACTCAGCACGGAATGGGGACATGGGCAGCCGGTTAGCAGGCTGGGCTGCCGGCCGGTATTTACAGCCTCCCGCCCGGCCATAGGGGTGCAGTTAGCTGCAGAACACACCAGCATGTCCAAGGACTAAGTACAGAATGAGGACACGGGCAGCCGGTCAGCAGGCAGGGCTGCCGGCCGGTAATTACAGCCTCCCGCCCGGTCATAGGGGTGCAGTTAGCTGCAGAACACACCAGCAGGTCCAGGGACTCAGTACGGAATGGGGACACGGGCAGCCGGTTAGCAGGCTGGGCTGCCGGCCGGTATTTACAGCCTCCCGCCCGGTCATAGGGGTGCAGTTAGCTGCAGAACACACCAGCAGGTCCACGGACTAAGTACCGAATGGGGACACGGGCAGCCGGTTAGCAGGCTGGGCTGCCGGCCGGTATTTATAGCCTCCCGCCCGGTCATAGGTGTGCAGTTAACTGCAGAACACACCAGCAGGTCCAGGGACTCAGTACCAAACGGGGAATCGGTTAAGCGGTTACCTGGCAGGGCAGCCGACCAGTAATCATAGCCTCCCGCCCGGTCGTAGGGGTGCAGTTAGCTGCAGAACACACCAGCAGGTCCAGGGAATGTGTGCAGGACGGGGAAATGCTTAACGGGTTAGCAGGCCGGGCAGCCGGCCGGTAGTTGGAGCCGCCCGCCCGGTCGTACGGGAGCCGTCATCAGCCGGCATCCCGAGCAGCTGAAAAGTCTAAGCGCAGAATGGGGACATGGTGAACCAGTCAGCCAGCGGGCAGGGAAGGGTCGAAACGGCCTAAAATACCGGGCCGGCGGGCCAAGATGGCTGCCGGGGGGCGTATTCAGGGCCCCCACGTGAGGGGCCGGGGCTGGGGGCCGAGCCGGGCAAGCGCGGTTGAGAAACAGCCGAGTCCGAGCAGGGGGAAATCATTAACCGGTGATCCGGTTCGACCCCCCCCCCGGTGGCCGAGGCGGGGAGGGTCGACCCGGGGAAAGGTTGGGTGTTCGGTGTCCCTCAGGGCGGTCCCGAGCGCGTCCTAAAATAATCCGGGCTCCTGGGCCCTTTTTTGAAAAAGAACCGGTCGGGGAGCGGGTGCAATCCGGAAGGCCTGGCGGGGCTTCGGTGCCTCTTCCTCGGCATGACTACCGGAGGGTCGTCGGCCTGAATGACGGTTGCATTTGCTGGCTGTGGAGGTTGGCGGGCTATCTGCAGAATAGGAGGAGGTGGCAAATCGAGAATGGGTCGACTTCGCCAAGTGCCTTCTCGAGCCTCCAGGTCTGCAGGGACCGACCCAGGCTGCCGCCAAACCGACCGGGAGGCCCCGCCGTCGGCCATTTTTGGTCATTTTCGGCATTTTTCGCCTCTTTCGGCCGGTCAAGAAAAGCGGCGGCCTGACACCCGGGCGTGCACGGGGAAGGCTCCCCCTCGCCGGGAGGACCGGAGTTTGCCCCGGAAACCTCCGGAAGCCGGCCGGGAAGGCGGCTTCGGCCCGATGCACCTCCGGCTGCGTCCGAAGGCCGGGGGAAGTGGCCCCTGGGCCCGTGTGAGGGAAATCCGTGCCAAGACGGAAGTCCATGAGGTCGGATCCGAAGCTTCTGCCGGGCCCCCGGTGGAGGCATTCCCGCTAGGCGGGGCGAATCGGCCCGGCCACGGGGCGGGTTGCAATTGTTGGAGGGGGGCTGCCGGAGCTAGATAATGATTTCCCCTCGGTTCTCCCGATGGGGAAACGGCGAAAGGAGGTGTCGCGGGCTTTCGAGGCCTCCTCGGCGGCTGGACTACCGACCGACATCTCGGCTGCATTTGCTGGCTGGGGGGGTTGGCGGGGTATCTGCAGAATGGTAGGAGGTGGCAAGTCGAGAATCGGTCGACAGCTCCGAGTGCCGTCTCGAGCCTCCAGGTCCGCAGGGACCGATCCAGGCTGCCGCCTAACCGACCAGGAGGCCCCGCCGTCGGCCATTTTTGTCCATTTTCGGCATTTTTTACCGTCTTTCGGTCGGTCACGGAAAGCGGCGACCGGAAGCCCGGGCGTGCCCGGGGACGGCTCCCACTGGCCCCGGGGACCGGATTTGCCCCGGTCGGAGCCCCGGAAACGCACCCGAAGCCGGCCGGAGAAGGCGGCTAAGGGCAATGCACCTCGGATTGAATTTGCGCACCGGGGAAAGTGGCCTCGGGGCCCGCGAGGTGTGACGGTGTGCCTTCGGTAAGCTTCTGGAGAAATGGGTAACCAATGCACCTCGGACTGAATGTGCAGGACGTGCAACGGGGCCTCCGGGTCCGCGAGATATCGCAGGTTGGCCTCGGTAAGCCTCTGGAGAAATGGCTAACCAATGGGACAGTGGCCCTGAGAAATCATTAACCATTTGGACTTCGTCTCTGGCAGAGAGGCAAGTGTGGTGCAGAAATCATTAACCATTTGGACTTAGTCTCTGGCAGCGAGGCAAGTGTGGTGCAGAAATCATTAACCATTTGGACTTAGTCTCTGGCAGCGAGGCAAGTGTGGCGGAGAAATCATTAACCATTTGGACTTAGTCTCTGGCAGCGAGGCAAGTGTGGCGCAGAAATCATTAACCGTTTGGACTTCGTCTCTGGCAGAGAGGCAAGTGTGGTGCAGAAATCATTAACCATTTGGACTTCGTCTCTGGCACAGAGGCAAGTGCAGTGGAGAAATCATTAACCATTTGGACTTAGTCTCTGGCAGCGAGGCAAGTGTGGCGGAGAAATCATTAACCGTTTGGACTTCGTCTCTGGCAGAGAGGCAAGTGTGGTGCAGAAATCATTAACCGTTTGGACTTAGTCTCTGGCAGCGAGGCAAGTGTGGCGGAGAAATCATTAACCGTTTGGACT
>JANJGN010004259.1:17500-25000 GCA_026770705.1 Isurus oxyrinchus | reverse complement strand
CGCGTCGCCTTTGCAACTAACACTTTTTTCCATGTTTCTGCACGCACTCTGTGTTCACTCGGGCCTTGTCAAACACTGCGTGCGACCCATGGGGTCTCAGGCACCCTGCCATGTATGCCTGTGAACAGAATTGCTGTTCTTTTCAAAGTGCACCGCCGGGTGACACTTTGTCTTTTTTACATCATTAAGTCACACCAGCCACCAGGTGAAACTTTCAGATTATTTTTGTTCAAAGGAAGCAACAGGTTGGCGCTCGCACGGAAGGAAGCCTGCAGCCGGCGTGCGTCGCCTGCGTTCAACAGGGTTCTGGGCACGCACTTTGGCAACCCAAGGGGACTAATGAACAGACTTTGTGTTTTATTCATCATGAAGGACACCGCCAGGTGACACTTAAGAGAATATTTCTGTTTAGGATATATATACATATATACATCTGTTCATGTCGCCACAAAATTATTGAAACCAGGGTTACCACCGGCCTGGGCCCCGGACGATTTTTCAGACCGACAACATAGCTCGGAAAGCCCGCATAAATTGCACTTACATCGTCATTTTGGACTTCCGAGAGGTCATTGGAAGGTGTTCTATTTGAAATAGTTGACCTTCCTCAAAGTCGCACTTTTTTAGGCATTTTTAAAGTGTGACCGTTGCCTTAAAATGTTCTGAAAATCGTGTCCCCGAAATTCTCCGGGTACCCCGCCAATCCCCCCGGCCAACAATTGCACCCGAGAGGTGGGGCGGTAGCCCTACCGTCCAGGAGGCCTCAAAAGCCCGCAAAGCGCCATTTTGCCGTTTCCTCTTCGGGAGAACCGAAGGGAAATCATTAATGAGCTGGACGAGTACCATGCCAAAAATTGCAACCGACCCAGCCGTCGGGCCGATTCGCTACTCTCAGGGGGAATACCCCCACTGCGAGCCGGGCAAGAGCCTCGGATTCGACGCCATACGCTTCCGTCTGAGCACGGATTTTCTTCTCCCGGGCCCAGGAGACACTTTCCACGGCCGGCGAATGCAATCTGGGGTGCATTTTATTTATTAGTTACTGATTTCTCTTCCAAACTTGCCTCTGCCACAGACTTAAGTCCAAATGGTTAATGATTTCTCCGCCACACTTGCCTCGCTGCCAGAGACTAAGTCCAAACGGTTAATGATTTCTCCGCCACACTTGCCTCGCTGCCAGAGACTAAGTCCAAATGGTTAATGATTTCTGCACCACACTTGCCTCTCTGCCAGAGACGAAGTCCAAACGGTTAATGATTTCTCCGCCACACTTGCCTCGCTGCCAGAGACTAAGTCCAAATGGTTAATGATTTCTGCACCACACTTGCCTCGCTGCCAGAGACGAAGTCCAAACGGTTAATGATTTCTCCGCCACACTTGCCTCGCTGCCAGAAACTAAGTCCAAATGGTTAATGATTTCTCCACTGCACTTGCCTCTGTGCCAGAGACGAAGTCCAAATGGTTAATGATTTCTGCACCACACTTGCCTCTCTGCCAGAGACGAAGTCCAAACGGTTAATGATTTCTGCGCCACACTTGCCTCGCTGCCAGAGACTAAGTCCAAATGGTTAATGATTTCTGCACCACACTTGCCTCGCTGCCAGAGACTAAGTCCAAATGGTTAATGATTTCTGCACCACACTTGCCTCTCTGCCAGAGACTAAGTCCAAACGGTTAATGATTTCTCCGCCACACTTGCCTCGCTGCCAGAGACTAAGTCCAAACGGTTAATGATTTCTGCACCACACTTGCCTCTCTGCCAGAGACGAAGTCCAAACGGTTAATGATTTCTCCGCCACACTTGCCTCGCTGCCAGAGACTAAGTCCAAATGGTTAATGATTTCTCCACTGCACTTGCCTCTGTGCCAGAGACGAAGTCCAAATGGTTAATGATTTCTGCACCACACTTGCCTCTCTGCCAGAGACGAAGTCCAAACGGTTAATGATTTCTGCGCCACACTTGCCTCGCTGCCAGAGACTAAGTCCAAATGGTTAATGATTTCTCCGCCACACTTGCCTCGCTGCCAGAGACTAAGTCCAAATGGTTAATGATTTCTGCACCACACTTGCCTCGCTGCCAGAGACTAAGTCCAAATGGTTAATGATTTCTGCACCACACTTGCCTCTCTGCCAGAGACGAAGTCCAAATGGTTAATGATTTCTCAGGGCCACTGTCCCATTGGTTAGCCATTTCTCCAGAGGCTTACCGAGGCCAACCTGCGATATCTCGCGGACCCGGAGGCCCCGTTGCACGTCCTGCACATTCAGTCCGAGGTGCATTGGTTACCCATTTCTCCAGAAGCTTACCGAAGGCACACCGTCACACCTCGCGGGCCCCGAGGCCACTTTCCCCGGTGCGCAAATTCAATCCGAGGTGCATTGCCCTTAGCCGCCTTCTCCGGCCGGCTTCGGGTGCGTTTCCGGGGCTCCGACCGGGGCAAATCCGGTCCCCGGGGCCAGTGGGAGCCGTCCCCGGGCACGCCCGGGCTTCCGGTCGCCGCTTTCCGTGACCGACCGAAAGACGGTAAAAAATGCCGAAAATGGACAAAAATGGCCGACGGCGGGGCCTCCTGGTCGGTTAGGCGGCAGCCTGGATCGGTCCCTGCGGACCTGGAGGCTCGAGACGGCACTCGGAGCTGTCGACCGATTCTCGACTTGCCACCTCCTACCATTCTGCAGATACCCCGCCAACCCCCCCAGCCAGCAAATGCAGCCGAGATGTCGGTCGGTAGTCCAGCCGCCGAGGAGGCCTCGAAAGCCCGCGACACCTCCTTTCGCCGTTTCCCCATCGGGAGAACCGAGGGGAAATCATTATCTAGCTCCGGCAGCCCCCCTCCAACAATTGCAACCCGCCCCGTGGCCGGGCCGATTCGCCCCGCCTAGCGGGAATGCCTCCACCGGGGGCCCGGCAGAAGCTTCGGATCCGACCTCATGGACTTCCGTCTTGGCACGGATTTCCCTCACACGGGCCCAGGGGCCACTTCCCCCGGCCTTCGGACGCAGCCGGAGGTGCATCGGGCCGAAGCCGCCTTCCCGGCCGGCTTCCGGAGGTTTCCGGGGCAAACTCCGGTCCTCCCGGCGAGGGGGAGCCTTCCCCGTGCACGCCCGGGTGTCAGGCCGCCGCTTTTCTTGACCGGCCGAAAGAGGCGAAAAATGCCGAAAATGACCAAAAATGGCCGACGGCGGGGCCTCCCGGTCGGTTTGGCGGCAGCCTGGGTCGGTCCCTGCAGACCTGGAGGCTCGAGAAGGCACTTGGCGAAGTCGACCCATTCTCGATTTGCCACCTCCTCCTATTCTGCAGATAGCCCGCCAACCTCCACAGCCAGCAAATGCAACCGTCATTCAGGCCGACGACCCTCCGGTAGTCATGCCGAGGAAGAGGCACCGAAGCCCCGCCAGGCCTTCCGGATTGCACCCGCTCCCCGACCGGTTCTTTTTCAAAAAAGGGCCCAGGAGCCCGGATTATTTTAGGACGCGCTCGGGACCGCCCTGAGGGACACCGAACACCCAACCTTTCCCCGGGTCGACCCTCCCCGCCTCGGCCACCGGGGGGGGGGTCGAACCGGATCACCGGTTAATGATTTCCCCCTGCTCGGACTCGGCTGTTTCTCAACCGCGCTTGCCCGGCTCGGCCCCCAGCCCCGGCCCCTCACGTGGGGGCCCTGAATACGCCCCCCGGCAGCCATCTTGGCCCGCCGGCCCGGTATTTTAGGCCGTTTCGACCCTTCCCTGCCCGCTGGCTGACTGGTTCACCATGTCCCCATTCTGCGCTTAGACTTTTCAGCTGCTCGGGATGCCGGCTGATGACGGCTCCCGTACGACCGGGCGGGCGGCTCCAACTACCGGCCGGCTGCCCGGCCTGCTAACCCGTTAAGCATTTCCCCGTCCTGCACACATTCCCTGGACCTGCTGGTGTGTTCTGCAGCTAACTGCACCCCTACGAGCCGGGCGGGAGGCTATGATTACTGGTCGGCTGCCCTGCCAGGTAACCGCTTAACCGATTCCCCGTTTGGTACTGAGTCCCTGGACCTGCTGGTGTGTTCTGCAGTTAACTGCACACCTATGACCGGGCGGGAGGCTATAAATACCGGCCGGCAGCCCAGCCTGCTAACCGGCTGCCCGTGTCCCCATTCGGTACTTAGTCCGTGGACCTGCTGGTGTGTTCTGCAGCTAACTGCACCCCTATGACCGGGCGGGAGGCTGTAAATACCGGCCGGCAGCCCAGCCTGCTAACCGGCTGCCCGTGTCCCCATTCCGTACTGAGTCCCTGGACCTGCTGGTGTGTTCTGCAGCTAACTGCACCCCTATGACCGGGCGGGAGGCTGTAATTACCGGCCGGCAGCCCTGCCTGCTGACCGGCTGCCCGTGTCCTCATTCTGTACTTAGTCCTTGGACATGCTGGTGTGTTCTGCAGCTAACTGCACCCCTATGGCCGGGCGGGAGGCTGTAAATACCGGCCGGCAGCCCAGCCTGCTAACCGGCTGCCCATGTCCCCATTCCGTGCTGAGTCCCTGGACCTGCTGGTGTGTTCTGCAGCTAACTGCACCCCTATGACCGGGCGGGAGGCTGTAAATACCGGCCGGCAGCCCAGCCTGCTAACCGGCTGCCCATGTCCCCATTCCGTGCTGAGTCCCTGGACCTGCTGGTGTGTTCTGCAGCTAACTGAACCCCGATGACCGGGCGGGAGGCTGTAATTACCGGCCGGCAGCCCTGCCTGCTAACCGACTGCCCGTGTCCCCATTCGGTACTTAGTCCGTGGACCTGCTGGTGTGTTCTGCAGCTAACTGCACCCCTATGACCGGGCGGGAGGCTGTAATTACCGGCCGGCAGCCCTGCCTGCTAACCAGCTGCCCGTGTCCCCATTCTGTCCTTAGTCCTTGGACCTGCTGGTGTGTTCTGCAGCTAACTGCACCCCTATGACCGGGCGGGAGGCTGTAATTACCGGCCGGCAGCCCTGCCTGCTAACTGGCTGCCCGTGTCCCCATTCTGTCCTTAGTCCTTGGACCTGCTGGTGTGTTCTGCAGCTAACTGCACCCCTATGGCAGGCCGGCATCCCTGCCTGCTGACCGGCTGCCCGTGTCCTCATTCTGTACTTAGTCCTTGGACCTGCTGGTGTGTTCTGCAGCTAACTGCACCCCTATGACCGGGCGGGAGGCTGTAATTACCGGCCGGCAGCCCTGCCTGCTGACCGGCTGCCCGTGTCCTCATTCTGTACTTAGTCCTTGGACCTGCTGGTGTGTTCTGCAGCTGACTGCGCCTCTATTACCCGGCGGGAGGCTATAATTACCGGTCGGCTGCCTTGTCTGCTAACTGGTTCACAGGTTCCCCTGTGCCGTACATATCCCGTGGACCAGCGGCTGTGTTCTGCAGCTCAGCGCACCTTTACTACCATGCCGAAAGCCCTGAATAATGGCCGGCTACCCTGCCTGCTAACCGGTAAACCATTGGCCGCAAACCTAACCCCAGCCCTAAGCCTAACCGCTAACCCTAACCCGAACCCCGAGCCAACAATAAACTAGCCTTGTCCCCTTCCCCGACACGAACACCAAGCCAAGCCCCTAACTCTAACCCTACCCCTACCCCTGACACTTCCCCTAACCCTAACGCCCCAACCCTAACCCCAGCCCTAAGCCTAACCGCTAACCCTAACCCGAATAAAACTCCGGACCACCCGGGCGGACACCGAACACCCAGCCTTTCCCCGGTTCCACCCTCCCCGCCTCGGCCACCAGGCTCGAACCGGCTGAATGGCCAACGATATCGCTCCTGCTCGGACTTTGCTCGCTTTAAATCGCGCTTGCGCGGCTCGGCCTCCAGGCACCGCCCCGTCACGTGCGACCGCTGAATACGCCCCCCGGCAGCCATCTTGGCCCGCCGCTCCGGTATTTCAGGCCGTTTTGACCCTTCCCTGCCCGCTGCCATGCATCCGCTTGCCGGTTAATGATTTCGCCGTTCTGCACCTCGACTTTTGAGCAGCTCGGCAAGCGAAATGCTGACAGCACCCGGAGTATCGGGCCTTCGGCCAACCGCCTGCCCGGCCTCCAGGCACCGCCCCTCTCACGTGGTGACTGTGAATCCGCCCCGCCCCCGGTTGCCATTTTTTCCTTGCCGCCTCGATATTTTAAGCCGTTTCACCCTTTCCCTGCCGGCTTGCTGACAGGTTAATGATTTCCCCATTCCGCGCTTAAGACTTTTCAGCTGCTCGGGATGCCGGCTGATGACTGCACCCGTACTACCGGCCGGCTGACCTTCCTGCTGACCGGTTCACCATTTCCACGTCCTGGACACATTCCCTGGACCTGCTGGCGTCTTCTGCAGTTTACTGCACCCGTATTACCCGGCGGGAGGCTGTAATTAACGGTCGGCTGCGCTGCCTGTTGTCTGGTTCCCCATTTCCCCTTCATTACCCACTCTCAGCAGCGGCTGGGCTGTTCTGCAGCTAACGGCAGCCGTAGTACCGCGTGGACGGCTCCGATTACCGGCCGGCCGGCTGCCCTGCCTGCTAACCGGTTAACCATTTCCCCTTCAGTACTTACTCTCAGCAGCCGCTTGGCTGCTCTGCAGCTACATGCAGCCGTACTACCGGGCGGGCGGGCGGGCGGGCGGCTTAAATTACCTGCCGGCTGCCGTGTCTGCTAACTGGTTGCCCGCTTTTTACATCGCACGTGGACCAGCTGGTGTGCTCTGCATCTTAGTGCACCCTTATAAGCGGGCCGGAGAGCCGGATTAACGGTCGGCTACCCTGCCTAGTAACCAGTTAACCATTTGCCGCAACCCGAAGCCTAACCCCTAACCCTAACCCGTACCCTAACCCCTAACCCCCTGAAACTTACCCAAACCCCATCCCCGACCCCAACACCAACACTCACAATCCCGGCTACCAATCCGCCGCCTTCGCCACCATTCCCGCGCCGGCACACTCTTGCAACGCCACCAACATCAACCCTCTTCCAGCCCCCAGCCTTCCCTAACAAAACAGCCTCTCCACCCAACACCGACCCCAATCCACTCTGCCCATCCGGCAATGGCGACGCTCTGCCCGGCCAACACCGCCACATCCACCCGCTTGCTGCTCGGACCTCCCACGCCCTCGCTAAGCCTATGCCTTACAAGCTGACAATCCCTTCCAGCTCACCGCACCCGAAACCCCCTTGCCAGCCATTCAACCCCGTTAACTCCCGCCCTTCCATCATCACCGACCCAAATCCACATTCCCACCCCGCCCAAGAGCTGCTCTGGCACGGCCACGCTCCCCAGATTGCCCCCCTTAGGCGTATATTAAGCCCGCCTCCACTCATTAGAGCCAAACCGCGCGGAAAAGTGACGGGGGAAATCATTAACCAGTCTCACCTGAGCAAAGGGGAAATCATTAACCGATTCAGCTTGCAGGGTAAATCATTAACCAGGTACACTTTAATTTGCTGCCTTCCTTCATCACCGAAACTATTCCAATTCCCACCCCCTTCAAGAGCTCTGCTAGGACGGCATCGTGCCCCAGGT
>JANJGN010004259.1:0-7500 GCA_026770705.1 Isurus oxyrinchus | reverse complement strand
ACACCAGATCTTTCGCAAACAAAGAAAACGGAACCGACCTTTTGGCGATCGCACGGAAGGAAGCAGCCGGCCAGGCGCGCGTCGCCTTTGCAACTAACACTTTTTTCCATGTTTCTGCACGCACTCTGTGTTCACTCGGGCCTTGTCAAACACTGCGTGCGACCCATGGGGTCTCAGGCACCCTGCCATGTATGCCTGTGAACAGAATTGCTGTTCTTTTCAAAGTGCACCGCCGGGTGACACTTTGTCTTTTTTACATCATTAAGTCACACCAGCCACCAGGTGAAACTTTCAGATTATTTTTGTTCAAAGGAAGCAACAGGTTGGCGCTCGCACGGAAGGAAGCCTGCAGCCGGCGTGCGTCGCCTGCGTTCAACAGGGTTCTGGGCACGCACTTTGGCAACCCAAGGGGACTAATGAACAGACTTTGTGTTTTATTCATCATGAAGGACACCGCCAGGTGACACTTAAGAGAATATTTCTGTTTAGGATATATATACATATATACATCTGTTCATGTCGCCACAAAATTATTGAAACCAGGGTTACCACCGGCCTGGGCCCCGGACGATTTTTCAGACCGACAACATAGCTCGGAAAGCCCGCATAAATTGCACTTACATCGTCATTTTGGACTTCCGAGAGGTCATTGGAAGGTGTTCTATTTGAAATAGTTGACCTTCCTCAAAGTCGCACTTTTTTAGGCATTTTTAAAGTGTGACCGTTGCCTTAAAATGTTCTGAAAATCGTGTCCCCGAAATTCTCCGGGTACCCCGCCAATCCCCCCGGCCAACAATTGCACCCGAGAGGTGGGGCGGTAGCCCTACCGTCCAGGAGGCCTCAAAAGCCCGCAAAGCGCCATTTTGCCGTTTCCTCTTCGGGAGAACCGAAGGGAAATCATTAATGAGCTGGACGAGTACCATGCCAAAAATTGCAACCGACCCAGCCGTCGGGCCGATTCGCTACTCTCAGGGGGAATACCCCCACTGCGAGCCGGGCAAGAGCCTCGGATTCGACGCCATACGCTTCCGTCTGAGCACGGATTTTCTTCTCCCGGGCCCAGGAGACACTTTCCACGGCCGGCGAATGCAATCTGGGGTGCATTTTATTTATTAGTTACTGATTTCTCTTCCAAACTTGCCTCTGCCACAGACTTAAGTCCAAATGGTTAATGATTTCTCCGCCACACTTGCCTCGCTGCCAGAGACTAAGTCCAAACGGTTAATGATTTCTCCGCCACACTTGCCTCGCTGCCAGAGACTAAGTCCAAATGGTTAATGATTTCTGCACCACACTTGCCTCTCTGCCAGAGACGAAGTCCAAACGGTTAATGATTTCTCCGCCACACTTGCCTCGCTGCCAGAGACTAAGTCCAAATGGTTAATGATTTCTGCACCACACTTGCCTCGCTGCCAGAGACGAAGTCCAAACGGTTAATGATTTCTCCGCCACACTTGCCTCGCTGCCAGAAACTAAGTCCAAATGGTTAATGATTTCTCCACTGCACTTGCCTCTGTGCCAGAGACGAAGTCCAAATGGTTAATGATTTCTGCACCACACTTGCCTCTCTGCCAGAGACGAAGTCCAAACGGTTAATGATTTCTGCGCCACACTTGCCTCGCTGCCAGAGACTAAGTCCAAATGGTTAATGATTTCTGCACCACACTTGCCTCGCTGCCAGAGACTAAGTCCAAATGGTTAATGATTTCTGCACCACACTTGCCTCTCTGCCAGAGACTAAGTCCAAACGGTTAATGATTTCTCCGCCACACTTGCCTCGCTGCCAGAGACTAAGTCCAAACGGTTAATGATTTCTGCACCACACTTGCCTCTCTGCCAGAGACGAAGTCCAAACGGTTAATGATTTCTCCGCCACACTTGCCTCGCTGCCAGAGACTAAGTCCAAATGGTTAATGATTTCTCCACTGCACTTGCCTCTGTGCCAGAGACGAAGTCCAAATGGTTAATGATTTCTGCACCACACTTGCCTCTCTGCCAGAGACGAAGTCCAAACGGTTAATGATTTCTGCGCCACACTTGCCTCGCTGCCAGAGACTAAGTCCAAATGGTTAATGATTTCTCCGCCACACTTGCCTCGCTGCCAGAGACTAAGTCCAAATGGTTAATGATTTCTGCACCACACTTGCCTCGCTGCCAGAGACTAAGTCCAAATGGTTAATGATTTCTGCACCACACTTGCCTCTCTGCCAGAGACGAAGTCCAAATGGTTAATGATTTCTCAGGGCCACTGTCCCATTGGTTAGCCATTTCTCCAGAGGCTTACCGAGGCCAACCTGCGATATCTCGCGGACCCGGAGGCCCCGTTGCACGTCCTGCACATTCAGTCCGAGGTGCATTGGTTACCCATTTCTCCAGAAGCTTACCGAAGGCACACCGTCACACCTCGCGGGCCCCGAGGCCACTTTCCCCGGTGCGCAAATTCAATCCGAGGTGCATTGCCCTTAGCCGCCTTCTCCGGCCGGCTTCGGGTGCGTTTCCGGGGCTCCGACCGGGGCAAATCCGGTCCCCGGGGCCAGTGGGAGCCGTCCCCCGGGCACGCCCGGGCTTCCGGTCGCCGCTTTCCGTGACCGACCGAAAGACGGTAAAAAATGCCGAAAATGGACAAAAATGGCCGACGGCGGGGCCTCCTGGTCGGTTAGGCGGCAGCCTGGATCGGTCCCTGCGGACCTGGAGGCTCGAGACGGCACTCGGAGCTGTCGACCGATTCTCGACTTGCCACCTCCTACCATTCTGCAGATACCCCGCCAACCCCCCCAGCCAGCAAATGCAGCCGAGATGTCGGTCGGTAGTCCAGCCGCCGAGGAGGCCTCGAAAGCCCGCGACACCTCCTTTCGCCGTTTCCCCATCGGGAGAACCGAGGGGAAATCATTATCTAGCTCCGGCAGCCCCCCTCCAACAATTGCAACCCGCCCCGTGGCCGGGCCGATTCGCCCCGCCTAGCGGGAATGCCTCCACCGGGGGCCCGGCAGAAGCTTCGGATCCGACCTCATGGACTTCCGTCTTGGCACGGATTTCCCTCACACGGGCCCAGGGGCCACTTCCCCCGGCCTTCGGACGCAGCCGGAGGTGCATCGGGCCGAAGCCGCCTTCCCGGCCGGCTTCCGGAGGTTTCCGGGGCAAACTCCGGTCCTCCCGGCGAGGGGGAGCCTTCCCCGTGCACGCCCGGGTGTCAGGCCGCCGCTTTTCTTGACCGGCCGAAAGAGGCGAAAAATGCCGAAAATGACCAAAAATGGCCGACGGCGGGGCCTCCCGGTCGGTTTGGCGGCAGCCTGGGTCGGTCCCTGCAGACCTGGAGGCTCGAGAAGGCACTTGGCGAAGTCGACCCATTCTCGATTTGCCACCTCCTCCTATTCTGCAGATAGCCCGCCAACCTCCACAGCCAGCAAATGCAACCGTCATTCAGGCCGACGACCCTCCGGTAGTCATGCCGAGGAAGAGGCACCGAAGCCCCGCCAGGCCTTCCGGATTGCACCCGCTCCCCGACCGGTTCTTTTTCAAAAAAGGGCCCAGGAGCCCGGATTATTTTAGGACGCGCTCGGGACCGCCCTGAGGGACACCGAACACCCAACCTTTCCCCGGGTCGACCCTCCCCGCCTCGGCCACCGGGGGGGGGGTCGAACCGGATCACCGGTTAATGATTTCCCCCTGCTCGGACTCGGCTGTTTCTCAACCGCGCTTGCCCGGCTCGGCCCCCAGCCCCGGCCCCTCACGTGGGGGCCCTGAATACGCCCCCCGGCAGCCATCTTGGCCCGCCGGCCCGGTATTTTAGGCCGTTTCGACCCTTCCCTGCCCGCTGGCTGACTGGTTCACCATGTCCCCATTCTGCGCTTAGACTTTTCAGCTGCTCGGGATGCCGGCTGATGACGGCTCCCGTACGACCGGGCGGGCGGCTCCAACTACCGGCCGGCTGCCCGGCCTGCTAACCCGTTAAGCATTTCCCCGTCCTGCACACATTCCCTGGACCTGCTGGTGTGTTCTGCAGCTAACTGCACCCCTACGACCGGGCGGGAGGCTATGATTACTGGTCGGCTGCCCTGCCAGGTAACCGCTTAACCGATTCCCCGTTTGGTACTGAGTCCCTGGACCTGCTGGTGTGTTCTGCAGTTAACTGCACACCTATGACCGGGCGGGAGGCTATAAATACCGGCCGGCAGCCCAGCCTGCTAACCGGCTGCCCGTGTCCCCATTCGGTACTTAGTCCGTGGACCTGCTGGTGTGTTCTGCAGCTAACTGCACCCCTATGACCGGGCGGGAGGCTGTAAATACCGGCCGGCAGCCCAGCCTGCTAACCGGCTGCCCGTGTCCCCATTCCGTACTGAGTCCCTGGACCTGCTGGTGTGTTCTGCAGCTAACTGCACCCCTATGACCGGGCGGGAGGCTGTAATTACCGGCCGGCAGCCCTGCCTGCTGACCGGCTGCCCGTGTCCTCATTCTGTACTTAGTCCTTGGACATGCTGGTGTGTTCTGCAGCTAACTGCACCCCTATGGCCGGGCGGGAGGCTGTAAATACCGGCCGGCAGCCCAGCCTGCTAACCGGCTGCCCATGTCCCCATTCCGTGCTGAGTCCCTGGACCTGCTGGTGTGTTCTGCAGCTAACTGCACCCCTATGACCGGGCGGGAGGCTGTAAATACCGGCCGGCAGCCCAGCCTGCTAACCGGCTGCCCATGTCCCCATTCCGTGCTGAGTCCCTGGACCTGCTGGTGTGTTCTGCAGCTAACTGAACCCCGATGACCGGGCGGGAGGCTGTAATTACCGGCCGGCAGCCCTGCCTGCTAACCGACTGCCCGTGTCCCCATTCGGTACTTAGTCCGTGGACCTGCTGGTGTGTTCTGCAGCTAACTGCACCCCTATGACCGGGCGGGAGGCTGTAATTACCGGCCGGCAGCCCTGCCTGCTAACCAGCTGCCCGTGTCCCCATTCTGTCCTTAGTCCTTGGACCTGCTGGTGTGTTCTGCAGCTAACTGCACCCCTATGACCGGGCGGGAGGCTGTAATTACCGGCCGGCAGCCCTGCCTGCTAACTGGCTGCCCGTGTCCCCATTCTGTCCTTAGTCCTTGGACCTGCTGGTGTGTTCTGCAGCTAACTGCACCCCTATGGCAGGCCGGCATCCCTGCCTGCTGACCGGCTGCCCGTGTCCCTCATTCTGTACTTAGTCCTTGGACCTGCTGGTGTGTTCTGCAGCTAACTGCACCCCTATGACCGGGCGGGAGGCTGTAATTACCGGCCGGCAGCCCTGCCTGCTGACCGGCTGCCCGTGTCCTCATTCTGTACTTAGTCCTTGGACCTGCTGGTGTGTTCTGCAGCTGACTGCGCCTCTATTACCCGGCGGGAGGCTATAATTACCGGTCGGCTGCCTTGTCTGCTAACTGGTTCACAGGTTCCCCTGTGCCGTACATATCCCGTGGACCAGCGGCTGTGTTCTGCAGCTCAGCGCACCTTTACTACCATGCCGAAAGCCCTGAATAATGGCCGGCTACCCTGCCTGCTAACCGGTAAACCATTGGCCGCAAACCTAACCCCAGCCCTAAGCCTAACCGCTAACCCTAACCCGAACCCCGAGCCAACAATAAACTAGCCTTGTCCCCTTCCCCGACACGAACACCAAGCCAAGCCCCTAACTCTAACCCTACCCCTACCCCTGACACTTCCCCTAACCCTAACGCCCCAACCCTAACCCCAGCCCTAAGCCTAACCGCTAACCCTAACCCGAATAAAACTCCGGACCACCCGGGCGGACACCGAACACCCAGCCTTTCCCCGGTTCCACCCTCCCCGCCTCGGCCACCAGGCTCGAACCGGCTGAATGGCCAACGATATCGCTCCTGCTCGGACTTTGCTCGCTTTAAATCGCGCTTGCGCGGCTCGGCCTCCAGGCACCGCCCCGTCACGTGCGACCGCTGAATACGCCCCCCGGCAGCCATCTTGGCCCGCCGCTCCGGTATTTCAGGCCGTTTTGACCCTTCCCTGCCCGCTGCCATGCATCCGCTTGCCGGTTAATGATTTCGCCGTTCTGCACCTCGACTTTTGAGCAGCTCGGCAAGCGAAATGCTGACAGCACCCGGAGTATCGGGCCTTCGGCCAACCGCCTGCCCGGCCTCCAGGCACCGCCCCTCTCACGTGGTGACTGTGAATCCGCCCCCGCCCCCGGTTGCCATTTTTTCCTTGCCGCCTCGATATTTTAAGCCGTTTCACCCTTTCCCTGCCGGCTTGCTGACAGGTTAATGATTTCCCCCATTCCGCGCTTAAGACTTTTCAGCTGCTCGGGATGCCGGCTGATGACTGCACCCGTACTACCGGCCGGCTGACCTTCCTGCTGACCGGTTCACCATTTCCACGTCCTGGACACATTCCCTGGACCTGCTGGCGTCTTCTGCAGTTTACTGCACCCGTATTACCCGGCGGGAGGCTGTAATTAACGGTCGGCTGCGCTGCCTGTTGTCTGGTTCCCCATTTCCCCTTCATTACCCACTCTCAGCAGCGGCTGGGCTGTTCTGCAGCTAACGGCAGCCGTAGTACCGCGTGGACGGCTCCGATTACCGGCCGGCCGGCTGCCCCTGCCTGCTAACCGGTTAACCATTTCCCCTTCAGTACTTACTCTCAGCAGCCGCTTGGCTGCTCTGCAGCTACATGCAGCCGTACTACCGGGCGGGCGGGCGGGCGGGCGGCTTAAATTACCTGCCGGCTGCCGTGTCTGCTAACTGGTTGCCCGCTTTTTACATCGCACGTGGACCAGCTGGTGTGCTCTGCATCTTAGTGCACCCTTATAAGCGGGCCGGAGAGCCGGATTAACGGTCGGCTACCCTGCCTAGTAACCAGTTAACCATTTGCCGCAACCCGAAGCCTAACCCCTAACCCTAACCCGTACCCTAACCCCTAACCCCCTGAAACTTACCCAAACCCCATCCCCGACCCCAACACCAACACTCACAATCCCGGCTACCAATCCGCCGCCTTCGCCACCATTCCCGCGCCGGCACACTCTTGCAACGCCACCAACATCAACCCTCTTCCAGCCCCCAGCCTTCCCTAACAAAACAGCCTCTCCACCCAACACCGACCCCAATCCACTCTGCCCATCCGGCAATGGCGACGCTCTGCCCGGCCAACACCGCCACATCCACCCGCTTGCTGCTCGGACCTCCCACGCCCTCGCTAAGCCTATGCCTTACAAGCTGACAATCCCTTCCAGCTCACCGCACCCGAAACCCCCTTGCCAGCCATTCAACCCCGTTAACTCCCGCCCTTCCATCATCACCGACCCAAATCCACATTCCCACCCCGCCCAAGAGCTGCTCTGGCACGGCCACGCTCCCCAGATTGCCCCCCTTAGGCGTATATTAAGCCCGCTCCACTCATTAGAGCCAAACCGCGCGGAAAAGTGACGGGGGAAATCATTAACCAGTCTCACCTGAGCAAAGGGGAAATCATTAACCGATTCAGCTTGCAGGGTAAATCATTAACCAGGTACACTTTAATTT
>JANJGN010004258.1:0-35072 GCA_026770705.1 Isurus oxyrinchus | reverse complement strand
CTGAACTCATGTTGTTTTATCCCCTGAACTCTCACTGCTTAATCCCGCTGAACTCTCGCAGTTTTATCTACTGAATTCTTACTGTTTTATCCCCCAAACTCTCGGCAGTTTTATCACCTGAATTCTCGCTGTTTTATCTCCTGTATTCTCGTTGTTTTACCTTCTGAACTCTTGCTGTTTTATTTCCTGAACTATCGCTGTTTAATCCCCTGAGCTCTCGTTATTTCCTACCCTGAGCTCTTGTTGTTTTTCCCCTGAACTCTCGTTGTTTTATCCCATGAACTCTCGTTTGTTTTACACCCTGAACTCTCCTTGTTTTATCTCATAGAACTCTCGTTGTTTTATCCCCTGAAATCCCATTGATTTCTCCCCTGAACATTTGCTGTTTTATCGAATGAACTCTCTTTGTTTTATCTCCTGAACTCTCGTTGTTTTATCTCCTGAACTCTCATTGATTTATCTCCGGAATTCTGACTGTTTTCTTCCCTCAACTCTCATTGTTTATCTCCTGAACTCTCACTGTTTTCTTCCCTGAACTCTCGTTGTTTTATCCCATGAACTATCGTGGCTTTACACCCTGAACTCTCCTTATTTTATCTCCTGAGCTCTCGTTGTTTTTATCCCCTGAACTCCAACTGTTTTCTCCCCTGAACATTTGCTGTTTTATTGCGTGAACTCTCTTTGTTATATCTCCTGAACTCTCGTAGTTTTATCTCCTGAACTCCCACAGTTTTCATCCCTCAACTCACTTTCTTTTAACTCCTGAACTCTCACTGTTTTAGCTTCTGAACTCTCGCTATTTTATTTCCTGAACTCTCGCTGTTTTCTACCCTGAACTCTCGTTGTTTTTATCCCCTGAACACTCATCATTTTATCCCCTAAGTCTCTCATTGTTTTATCCCTGACCCCTCGCGGGTTTTATCTCCTGAACTCACCTCTTTTATCTCCTAAACTCTTGCAGTTTTGTCTCCTGAACTCTCAACGTTTTATCTCCCAATCTCTCGCAGTTTTTCTCCTGAATTCTTACTGTATTATCCCCCGAACACTGGCTGTTTTATCTCCTGAATTCTCGCTGTAATAGCTCCTGAAATATCATTGCTTTATCTCCTGATGACTCGCTGTTATATCTCCTGAGCTCTCATATGTTTTATCTCCCAATATCTCACTGTTTTATTCTCCCAATGACTCGCTGCTTCATCTCCTGAACTCCTGCTGTTATTCTCCCAAACACTTGGTCTTTTATCTCCTGAACTCTTGCTGCTTTATGTGTTGAATTCTTGTTGTTTTTAACTCCTGAACTCCCACTGTTTTATCTCCTGATGAGTCGTTATTTTATGTCCTGAACTCTCGTTGTTTTATCACCTGAACTCTTGCTGTTTTAGCTCCTGTATCCCATTGTTTTATCTCCCAAAATATCGCTGTTTTATCTCATGAACTCTCGCTGTTTGGTCTCCCGAACTCTCATTGTTTTATCCTCTGACCTCTTGGTGTTTTATCTCCCAAACTCTAAATGTTTTATCTCCTGAACTGCCACAGTTATAGCCCATAAACTTGCTGTTTTAATCTCATGAACTCTCGGTGTTTTATCTCCTGAATTTCCAATGTAATATCTCCTTAGCTCTCAATGTTTTATGACCTGAACTCATGTTGTTTTATCCCCTGGCCTCTCACTGTTCTATCTACCGACAACTCGCTGTCTTACCTGCTGAAACTTCTCTGCTTTATTTCCTGAACTCTCGCTGTTTTATCTCAGAAAGTCTCGCTGTTTTATCTCCTGAGCTCTCATTGTTTTATCTCCCAAAAATCTCGCTGTTTTACCTCCCAATGACTCTGTGCTTCATCTCCTGAACTCTTGCAGTCATATCTCGCGAATACCCAGTCTTTTATCTCCTTAACTCTTGCTGTTTTATCTCCTAGGCTCTCCCTGTTTTATCTCCTCAACTCTCATTGTTTTATCCCCTGAACCCTAGCTCTTTTATCTACTGAACTGTCATTGTTTTATCTCCTAAACTCTCGCTGTTTTATCTCCTAAACTCTCGTTGCTTTGTCCCCTAAAACCGCGCGGTTTTATCTCCAGAACTCACCCTCCTTTATCTCCTCAACTCTTGCAGTTTTATCTCCTGAATTCTTGCTGATGTATCTCCTAAACTCTCATTGCTCTTCTCCCCTGACCCCTCGCTGTTTTATCTCCTGAACTCACCCTCCTTTATCTCCTCAACTTTTGCAGTTTTATCTCCTGAACTCTCAATGGTTTATCTCCCAAACTCTCGCAGTTTTTTCTCCTGAATTCTTACTGTATTATCCCCCGAACCCTCGCTGTTTTATCTCCTGAATTCTCACTGTAATATCTCCTGAAATATCATTGCTTCATCTCCTGAACTCTCGCTGTAATATCTCCTGAGCTCTCACTGTTTTATCTCCTAATATCTCACTGCTTTATCTCCCAACGACTCACTGCTTCATCTCCTGAACTCCTGCTGTTATATCTCTCAAACACTTGGTCTCTTATCTCCTGAACTCTTGCTGCTTTATGTCTTGAACTCTTGTTGTTTTAACTCCTGAACTCCCACTGTTTTATCACCTGAAGAGTCGTTATTTTATCTCCTGAACTCTCGTTGTTTTATCACCTGAACTCTTGCTGTTTTAGCTCCTGTATCCCATTGTTTTATCTCCCAAAATATCGCTGTTTTATCTCATGAACTCTCGCTGTTTGGTCTCCCGAACTCTCATTGTTTTATCCTCTGACCTCTTGGTGTTTTATCTCCCAAACTCCAAATGTTTTATCTCCTGAACTGCCACAGTTATAGCCCATAAACTTGCTGTTTTAATCTCATGAACTCTAGATGTTTTACCTCCTGAATTTCCAATGTAATATCTCCTTAGCTCTCAATGTTTTATGACCTGAACTCATGTTGTTTTATCCCCTGGCCTCTCACTGTTCTATCTACCGACAACTCGCTGTCTTACCTGCTGAAACTTCTCTGCTTTATTTCCTGAACTCTCGCTGTTTTATCTCAGAAAGTCTCGCTGTTTTATCTCCTGAGCTCTCATTGTTTTATCTCCCAAAATCTCGCTGTTTTACCTCCCAATGACTCTGTGCTTCATCTCCTGAACTCTTGCAGTCATATCTCGCGAATACCCAGTCTTTTATCTCCTTAACTCTTGCTGTTTTATCTCCTAGGCTCTCCCTGTTTTATCTCCTCAACTCTCATTGTTTATCCCCTGAACCCTAGCTCTTTTATCTACTGAACTGTCATTGTTTTATCTCCTAAACTCTCGCTGTTTTATCTCCTAAACTCTCGTTGCTTTGTCCCCTAAAACCGCGCGGTTTTATCTACAGAACTCACCCTCCTTTATCTCCTCAACTCTTGCAGTTTTATCTCCTGAACTCTTGCTGATGTATCTCCTAAACTCTCATTGTTTTATCCCCTGACCCCTCGCTGTTTTATCTCCTGAAGTCACCCTCCTTTATCTCCTCAACTTTTGCAGTTTTATCTCCTGAACTCTCAATGGTTTATCTCCCAAACTCTCGCAGTTTTTTCTCCTGAATTCTTACTGTATTATCCCCCAAACCCTCGCTGTTTTATCTCCTGAATTCTCACTGTAATATCTCCTGAAATATCATTGCTTCATCTCCTGATCTCTCGCTGTAATATCTCCTGAGCTCTCACTGTTTTATCTCCTAATATCTTACTGCTTTATCTCCCAACGACTCGCTGCTTCATCTCCTGAACTCCTGCTGTTATATCTCCCAAACACTTGGTCTCTTATCTCCTGAACTCTTGCTGCTTTATGTCTTGAACTCTTGTTGTTTTAACTCCTGAACTCCCACTGTTTTATCTCCTAAAGAGTCGTTATTTTTTCTCCTGAACTCTCGTTGTTTTATCACCTGAACTCTTGCTGTTTTAGCTCCTGTACCCCACTGTTTTATTTCCCAAAATATCACTGTTGTATCTCATGAACTCTCGCTGTTTTGTCTCCCGAACTCTCATTGTTTTATCCTCTGACCTCTTGCTGTTTTATCTCCCAAACTCCGACTGTTTTATCTCCTGAACTCCCACTGTTATGGAACATAAACTTGCTGTTTTAATCTCATGAACTCTCGGTGTTTTATCTCCAGAATTCTCACTGTAGTATCTCCTTAGCTCTCACTGTTTTATGACCTGAACTCATGTTGTTTTATCCCCTGAACTCTCACTGCTTAATCCCCTGAACTCTCGCAGTTTTATCTACTGAATTCTTACTGTTTTATCCCCCAAACTCTCGCAGTTTTATCACCTGAATTCTCGCTGTTTTATCTCCTGTATTCTCGTTGTTTTACCTTCTGAACTCTTGCTGTTTTATTTCCTGAACTATCGCTGTTTAATCCCCTGAGCTCTCGTTATTTCCTACCCTGAGCTCTTGTTGTTTTTTCCCCTGAACTCTCGTTGTTTTATCCCATGAACTCTCGTTGTTTTACACCCTGAACTCTCCTTGTTTTATCTCATAGAACTCTCGTTGTTTTATCCCCTGAAATCCCATTGATTTCTCCCCTGAACATTTGCTGTTTTATCGAATGAACTCTCTTTGTTTTATCTCCTGAACTCTCGTTGTTTTATCTCCTGAACTCTCATTGATTTATCTCCGGAATTCTGACTGTTTTCTTCCCTCAACTCTCATTGTTTATCTCCTGAACTCTCACTGTTTTCTTCCCTGAACTCTCGTTGTTTTATCCCATGAACTATCGTGGCTTTACACCCTGAACTCTCCTTATTTTATCTCCTGAGCTCTCGTTGTTTTATCCCCTGAACTCCAACTGTTTTCTCCCCTGAACATTTGCTGTTTTATTGCGTGAACTCTCTTTGTTATATCTCCTGAACTCTCGTAGTTTTATCTCCTGAACTCCCACAGTTTTCATCCCTCAACTCACTTTCTTTTAACTCCTGAACTCTCACTGTTTTAGCTTCTGAACTCTCGCTATTTTATTTCCTGAACTCTCGCTGTTTTCTACCCTGAACTCTCGTTGTTTTATCCCCTGAACACTCATCATTTTATCCCCTAAGCTCTCATTGTTTTATCCCCTGACCCCTCGCGGTTTTATCTCCTGAACTCACCCTCTTTTATCTCCTAAACTCTTGCAGTTTTGTCTCCTGAACTCTCAACGTTTTATCTCCCAATCTCTCGCAGTTTTTTCTCCTGAATTCTTACTGTATTATCCCCCGAACACTGGCTGTTTTATCTCCTGAATTCTCGCTGTAATAGCTCCTGAAATATCATTGCTTTATCTCCTGATGACTCGCTGTTATATCTCCTGAGCTCTCAATGTTTTATCTCCCAATATCTCACTGTTTTATCTCCCAATGACTCGCTGCTTCATCTCCTGAACTCCTGCTGTTATTCTCCCAAACACTTGGTCTTTTATCTCCTGAACTCTTGCTGCTTTATGTGTTGAATTCTTGTTGTTTTAACTCCTGAACTCCCACTGTTTTATCTCCTGATGAGTCGTTATTTTATGTCCTGAACTCTCGTTGTTTTATCACCTGAACTCTTGCTGTTTTAGCTCCTGTATCCCATTGTTTTATCTCCCAAAATATCGCTGTTTTATCTCATGAACTCTCGCTGTTTGGTCTCCCGAACTCTCATTGTTTTATCCTCTGACCTCTTGGTGTTTTATCTCCCAAACTCTAAATGTTTTATCTCCTGAACTGCCACAGTTATAGCCCATAAACTTGCTGTTTTAATCTCATGAACTCTCGGTGTTTTATCTCCTGAATTTCCAATGTAATATCTCCTTAGCTCTCAATGTTTTATGACCTGAACTCATGTTGTTTTATCCCCTGGCCTCTCACTGTTCTATCTACCGACAACTCGCTGTCTTACCTGCTGAAACTTCTCTGCTTTATTTCCTGAACTCTCGCTGTTTTATCTCAGAAAGTCTCGCTGTTTTATCTCCTGAGCTCTCATTGTTTTATCTCCCAAAATCTCGCTGTTTTACCTCCCAATGACTCTGTGCTTCATCTCCTGAACTCTTGCAGTCATATCTCGCGAATACCCAGTCTTTTATCTCCTTAACTCTTGCTGTTTTATCTCCTAGGCTCTCCCTGTTTTATCTCCTCAACTCTCATTGTTTTATCCCCTGAACCCTAGCTCTTTTATCTACTGAACTGTCATTGTTTTATCTCCTAAACTCTCGCTGTTTTATCTCCTAAACTCTCGTTGCTTTGTCCCCTAAAACCGCGCGGTTTTATCTCCAGAACTCACCCTCCTTTATCTCCTCAACTCTTGCAGTTTTATCTCCTGAATTCTTGCTGATGTATCTCCTAAACTCTCATTGTCTTCTCCCCTGACCCCTCGCTGTTTTATCTCCTGAACTCACCCTCCTTTATCTCCTCAACTTTTGCAGTTTTATCTCCTGAACTCTCAATGGTTTATCTCCCAAACTCTCGCAGTTTTTTCTCCTGAATTCTTACTGTATTATCCCCCGAACCCTCGCTGTTTTATCTCCTGAATTCTCACTGTAATATCTCCTGAAATATCATTGCTTCATCTCCTGAACTCTCGCTGTAATATCTCCTGAGCTCTCACTGTTTTATCTCCTAATATCTCACTGCTTTATCTCCCAACGACTCACTGCTTCATCTCCTGAACTCCTGCTGTTATATCTCTCAAACACTTGGTCTCTTATCTCCTGAACTCTTGCTGCTTTATGTCTTGAACTCTTGTTGTTTTAACTCCTGAACTCCCACTGTTTTATCACCTGAAGAGTCGTTATTTTATCTCCTGAACTCTCGTTGTTTTATCACCTGAACTCTTGCTGTTTTAGCTCCTGTATCCCATTGTTTTATCTCCCAAAATATCGCTGTTTTATCTCATGAACTCTCGCTGTTTGGTCTCCCGAACTCTCATTGTTTTATCCTCTGACCTCTTGGTGTTTTATCTCCCAAACTCCAAATGTTTTATCTCCTGAACTGCCACAGTTATAGCCCATAAACTTGCTGTTTTAATCTCATGAACTCTAGATGTTTTACCTCCTGAATTTCCAATGTAATATCTCCTTAGCTCTCAATGTTTTATGACCTGAACTCATGTTGTTTTATCCCCTGGCCTCTCACTGTTCTATCTACCGACAACTCGCTGTCTTACCTGCTGAAACTTCTCTGCTTTATTTCCTGAACTCTCGCTGTTTTATCTCAGAAAGTCTCGCTGTTTTATCTCCTGAGCTCTCATTGTTTTATCTCCCAAAATCTCGCTGTTTTACCTCCCAATGACTCTGTGCTTCATCTCCTGAACTCTTGCAGTCATATCTCGCGAATACCCAGTCTTTTATCTCCTTAACTCTTGCTGTTTTATCTCCTAGGCTCTCCCTGTTTTATCTCCTCAACTCTCATTGTTTTATCCCCTGAACCCTAGCTCTTTTATCTACTGAACTGTCATTGTTTTATCTCCTAAACTCTCGCTGTTTTATCTCCTAAACTCTCGTTGCTTTGTCCCCTAAAACCGCGCGGTTTTATCTACAGAACT
Source organism: Isurus oxyrinchus (assembly GCA_026770705.1). Taxonomy (NCBI): domain Eukaryota; kingdom Metazoa; phylum Chordata; class Chondrichthyes; order Lamniformes; family Lamnidae; genus Isurus; species Isurus oxyrinchus. The sequence goes on along the minus strand of JANJGN010004258.1, from coordinate 27,572 downwards.
CACCCTCCTTTATCTCCTCAACTCTTGCAGTTTTATCTCCTGAACTCTTGCTGATGTATCTCCTAAACTCTCATTGTTTTATCCCCTGACCCCTCGCTGTTTTATCTCCTGAAGTCACCCTCCTTTATCTCCTCAACTTTTGCAGTTTTATCTCCTGAACTCTCAATGGTTTATCTCCCAAACTCTCGCAGTTTTTTCTCCTGAATTCTTACTGTATTATCCCCCAAACCCTCGCTGTTTTATCTCCTGAATTCTCACTGTAATATCTCCTGAAATATCATTGCTTCATCTCCTGATCTCTCGCTGTAATATCTCCTGAGCTCTCACTGTTTTATCTCCTAATATCTTACTGCTTTATCTCCCAACGACTCGCTGCTTCATCTCCTGAACTCCTGCTGTTATATCTCCCAAACACTTGGTCTCTTATCTCCTGAACTCTTGCTGCTTTATGTCTTGAACTCTTGTTGTTTTAACTCCTGAACTCCCACTGTTTTATCTCCTAAAGAGTCGTTATTTTTTCTCCTGAACTCTCGTTGTTTTATCACCTGAACTCTTGCTGTTTTAGCTCCTGTACCCCACTGTTTTATTTCCCAAAATATCACTGTTGTATCTCATGAACTCTCGCTGTTTTGTCTCCCGAACTCTCATTGTTTTATCCTCTGACCTCTTGCTGTTTTATCTCCCAAACTCCGACTGTTTTATCTCCTGAACTCCCACTGTTATGGAACATAAACTTGCTGTTTTAATCTCATGAACTCTCGGTGTTTATCTCCAGAATTCTCACTGTAGTATCTCCTTAGCTCTCACTGTTTTATGACCTGAACTCATGTTGTTTTATCCCCTGAACTCTCACTGCTTAATCCCCTGAACTCTCGCAGTTTTATCTACTGAATTCTTACTGTTTTATCCCCCAAACTCTCGCAGTTTTATCACCTGAATTCTCGCTGTTTTATCTCCTGTATTCTCGTTGTTTTACCTTCTGAACTCTTGCTGTTTTATTTCCTGAACTATCGCTGTTTAATCCCCTGAGCTCTCGTTATTTCCTACCCTGAGCTCTTGTTGTTTTTTCCCCTGAACTCTCGTTGTTTTATCCCATGAACTCTCGTTGTTTTACACCCTGAACTCTCCTTGTTTTATCTCATAGAACTCTCGTTGTTTTATCCCCTGAAATCCCATTGATTTCTCCCCTGAACATTTGCTGTTTTATCGAATGAACTCTCTTTGTTTTATCTCCTGAACTCTCGTTGTTTTATCTCCTGAACTCTCATTGATTTATCTCCGGAATTCTGACTGTTTTCTTCCCTCAACTCTCATTGTTTATCTCCTGAACTCTCACTGTTTTCTTCCCTGAACTCTCGTTGTTTTATCCCATGAACTATCGTGGCTTTACACCCTGAACTCTCCTTATTTTATCTCCTGAGCTCTCGTTGTTTTATCCCCTGAACTCCAACTGTTTTCTCCCCTGAACATTTGCTGTTTTATTGCGTGAACTCTCTTTGTTATATCTCCTGAACTCTCGTAGTTTTATCTCCTGAACTCCCACAGTTTTCATCCCTCAACTCACTTTCTTTTAACTCCTGAACTCTCACTGTTTTAGCTTCTGAACTCTCGCTATTTTATTTCCTGAACTCTCGCTGTTTTCTACCCTGAACTCTCGTTGTTTTATCCCCTGAACACTCATCATTTTATCCCCTAAGCTCTCATTGTTTTATCCCCTGACCCCTCGCGGTTTTATCTCCTGAACTCACCCTCTTTTATCTCCTAAACTCTTGCAGTTTTGTCTCCTGAACTCTCAACGTTTTATCTCCCAATCTCTCGCAGTTTTTTCTCCTGAATTCTTACTGTATTATCCCCCGAACACTGGCTGTTTTATCTCCTGAATTCTCACTGTAATAGCTCCTGAAATATCATTGCTTTATCTCCTGATGACTCGCTGTTATATCTCCTGAGCTCTCAATGTTTTATCTCCCAATATCTCACTGTTTTATCTCCCAATGACTCGCTGCTTCATCTCCTGAACTCCTGCTGTTATTCTCCCAAACACTTGGTCTTTTATCTCCTGAACTCTTGCTGCTTTATGTGTTGAATTCTTGTTGTTTTAACTCCTGAACTCCCACTGTTTTATCTCCTGATGAGTCGTTATTTTATGTCCTGAACTCTCGTTGTTTTATCACCTGAACTCTTGCTGTTTTAGCTCCTGTATCCCATTGTTTTATCTCCCAAAATATCGCTGTTTTATCTCATGAACTCTCGCTGTTTGGTCTCCCGAACTCTCATTGTTTTATCCTCTGACCTCTTGGTGTTTTATCTCCCAAACTCTAAATGTTTTATCTCCTGAACTGCCACAGTTATAGCCCATAAACTTGCTGTTTTAATCTCATGAACTCTCGGTGTTTTATCTCCTGAATTTCCAATGTAATATCTCCTTAGCTCTCAATGTTTTATGACCTGAACTCATGTTGTTTTATCCCCTGGCCTCTCACTGTTCTATCTACCGACAACTCGCTGTCTTACCTGCTGAAACTTCTCTGCTTTATTTCCTGAACTCTCGCTGTTTTATCTCAGAAAGTCTCGCTGTTTTATCTCCTGAGCTCTCATTGTTTTATCTCCCAAAATCTCGCTGTTTTACCTCCCAATGACTCTGTGCTTCATCTCCTGAACTCTTGCAGTCATATCTCGCGAATACCCAGTCTTTTATCTCCTTAACTCTTGCTGTTTTATCTCCTAGGCTCTCCCTGTTTTATCTCCTCAACTCTCATTGTTTTATCCCCTGAACCCTAGCTCTTTTATCTACTGAACTGTCATTGTTTTATCTCCTAAACTCTCGCTGTTTTATCTCCTAAACTCTCGTTGCTTTGTCCCCTAAAACCGCGCGGTTTTATCTCCAGAACTCACCCTCCTTTATCTCCTCAACTCTTGCAGTTTTATCTCCTGAATTCTTGCTGATGTATCTCCTAAACTCTCATTGTCTTATCCCCTGACCCCTCGCTGTTTTATCTCCTGAACTCACCCTCCTTTATCTCCTCAACTTTTGCAGTTTTATCTCCTGAACTCTCAATGGTTTATCTCCCAAACTCTCGCAGTTTTTTCTCCTGAATTCTTACTGTATTATCCCCCGAACCCTCGCTGTTTTATCTCCTGAATTCTCACTGTAATATCTCCTGAAATATCATTGCTTCATCTCCTGAACTCTCGCTGTAATATCTCCTGAGCTCTCACTGTTTTATCTCCTAATATCTCACTGCTTTATCTCCCAACGACTCACTGCTTCATCTCCTGAACTCCTGCTGTTATATCTCTCAAACACTTGGTCTCTTATCTCCTGAACTCTTGCTGCTTTATGTCTTGAACTCTTGTTGTTTTAACTCCTGAACTCCCACTGTTTTATCACCTGAAGAGTCGTTATTTTATCTCCTGAACTCTCGTTGTTTTATCACCTGAACTCTTGCTGTTTTAGCTCCTGTATCCCATTGTTTTATCTCCCAAAATATCGCTGTTTTATCTCATGAACTCTCGCTGTTTGGTCTCCCGAACTCTCATTGTTTTATCCTCTGACCTCTTGGTGTTTTATCTCCCAAACTCCAAATGTTTTATCTCCTGAACTGCCACAGTTATAGCCCATAAACTTGCTGTTTTAATCTCATGAACTCTCGATGTTTTATCTCCTGAATTTTCAATGTAATATCTCCTTAGCTCTCAATGTTTTATGACCTGAACTCATGTTGTTTTATCCCCTGGCCTCTCACTGTTCTATCTACCGACAACTCGCTGTCTTACCTGCTGAAACTTCTCTGCTTTATTTCCTGAACTCTCGCTGTTTTATCTCAGAAAGTCTCGTTGTTTTATCTCCTGAGCTCTCATTGTTTTATCTCCCAAAATCTCGCTGTTTTACCTCCCAATGACTCTGTGCTTCATCTCCTGAACTCTTGCAGTCATATCTCGCGAATACCCAGTCTTTTATCTCCTTAACTCTTGCTGTTTTATCTCCTAGGCTCTCCCTGTTTTATCTCCTCAACTCTCATTGCTTTATCCCCTGAACCCTAGCTCTTTTATCTACTGAACTGTCATTGTTTTATCTCCTAAACTCTCGCTGTTTTATCTCCTAAACTCTCGTTGCTTTGTCCCCTAAAACCGCGCGGTTTTATCTCCAGAACTCACCCTCCTTTATCTCCTCAACTCTTGCAGTTTTATCTCCTGAATTCTTGCTGATGTATCTCCTAAACTCTCATTGTTTTATCCCCTGACCCCTCGCTGTTTTATCTCCTGAACTCACCCTCCTTTATCTCCTCAACTTTTGCAGTTTTATCTCCTGAACTCTCAATGGTTTATCTCCCAAACTCTCGCAGTTTTTTCTCCTGAATTCTTACTGTATTATCCCCCAAACCCTCGCTGTTTTATCTCCTGAATTCTCACTGTAATATCTCCTGAAATATCATTGCTTCATCTCCTGAACTCTCGCTGTAATATCTCCTGAGCTCTCACTGTTTTATCTCCTAATATCTCACTGCTTTATCTCCCAACGACTCGCTGCTTCATCTCCTGAACTCCTGCTGTTATATCTCCCAAACACTTGGTCTCTTATCTCCTGAACTCTTGCTGCTTTATGTCTTGAACTCTTGTTGTTTTAACTCCTGAACTCCCACTGTTTTATCTCCTAAAGAGTCGTTATTTTATCTCCTGAACTCTCGTTGTTTTATCACCTGAACTCTTGCTGTTTTAGCTCCTGTACCCCACTGTTTTATTTCCCAAAATATCACTGTTGTATCTCATGAACTCTCGCTGTTTTGTCTCCCCAACTCTCATTGTTTTATCCTCTGACCTCTTGCTGTTTTATCTCCCAAACTCCGACTGTTTTATCTCCTGAACTCCCACTGTTATGGAACATAAACTTGCTGTTTTAATCTCATGAACTCTCGGTTTTTATCTCCAGAATTCTCACTGTAGTATCTCCTTAGCTCTCACTGTTTTATGACCTGAACTCATGTTGTTTTATCCCCTGAACTCTCACTGCTTAATCCCCTGAACTCTCGCAGTTTTATCTACTGTATTCTTACTGTTTTATCCCCCAAACTCTCGCAGTTTTATCACCTGAATTCTCGCTGTTTTATCTCCTGAATTCTCATTGTGTTACCTTCTGAACTCTTGCTGTTTTATTTCCTGAACTATCGCTGTTTAATCCCCTGAGCTCTCGTTATTTCCTACCCTGAGCTCTTGTTGTTTTTTCCCCTGAACTCTCGTTGTTTTATCCCATGAACTCTCGTTGTTTTACACCCTGAACTCTCCTTGTTTTATCTCATAGAACTCTCGTTGTTTTATCCCCTGAAATCCCATTGATTTCTCCCCTGAACATTTGCTGTTTTATCGAATGAACTCTCTTTGTTTTATCTCCTGAACTCTCGTTGTTTTATCTCCTGAACTCTCATTGATTTATCTCCGGAATTCTGACTGTTTTCTTCCCTCAACTCTCATTGTTTATCTCCTGAACTCTCACTGTTTTCTTCCCTGAACTCTCGTTGTTTTATCCCATGAACTATCGTGGCTTTACACCCTGAACTCTCCTTATTTTATCTCCTGAGCTCTCGTTGTTTTATCCCCTGAACTCCAACTGTTTTCTCCCCTGAACATTTGCTGTTTTATTGCGTGAACTCTCTTTGTTATATCTCCTGAACTCTCGTAGTTTTATCTCCTGAACTCCCACAGTTTTCATCCCTCAACTCACTTTCTTTTAACTCCTGAACTCTCACTGTTTTAGCTTCTGAACTCTCGCTATTTTATTTCCTGAACTCTCGCTGTTTTCTACCCTGAACTCTCGTTGTTTTATCCCCTGAACACTCATCATTTTATCCCCTAAGCTCTCATTGTTTTATCCCCTGACCCCTCGCGGTTTTATCTCCTGAACTCACCCTCTTTTATCTCCTAAACTCTTGCAGTTTTGTCTCCTGAACTCTCAACGTTTTATCTCCCAATCTCTCGCAGTTTTTTCTCCTGAATTCTTACTGTATTATCCCCCGAACACTGGCTGTTTTATCTCCTGAATTCTCACTGTAATAGCTCCTGAAATATCATTGCTTTATCTCCTGATGACTCGCTGTTATATCTCCTGAGCTCTCAATGTTTTATCTCCCAATATCTCACTGTTTTATCTCCCAATGACTCGCTGCTTCATCTCCTGAACTCCTGCTGTTATTCTCCCAAACACTTGGTCTTTTATCTCCTGAACTCTTGCTGCTTTATGTGTTGAATTCTTGTTGTTTTAACTCCTGAACTCCCACTGTTTTATCTCCTGATGAGTCGTTATTTTATGTCCTGAACTCTCGTTGTTTTATCACCTGAACTCTTGCTGTTTTAGCTCCTGTATCCCATTGTTTTATCTCCCAAAATATCGCTGTTTTATCTCATGAACTCTCGCTGTTTGGTCTCCCGAACTCTCATTGTTTTATCCTCTGACCTCTTGGTGTTTTATCTCCCAAACTCTAAATGTTTTATCTCCTGAACTGCCACAGTTATAGCCCATAAACTTGCTGTTTTAATCTCATGAACTCTCGGTGTTTTATCTCCTGAATTTCCAATGTAATATCTCCTTAGCTCTCAATGTTTTATGACCTGAACTCATGTTGTTTTATCCCCTGGCCTCTCACTGTTCTATCTACCGACAACTCGCTGTCTTACCTGCTGAAACTTCTCTGCTTTATTTCCTGAACTCTCGCTGTTTTATCTCAGAAAGTCTCGCTGTTTTATCTCCTGAGCTCTCATTGTTTTATCTCCCAAAATCTCGCTGTTTTACCTCCCAATGACTCTGTGCTTCATCTCCTGAACTCTTGCAGTCATATCTCGCGAATACCCAGTCTTTTATCTCCTTAACTCTTGCTGTTTTATCTCCTAGGCTCTCCCTGTTTTATCTCCTCAACTCTCATTGTTTTATCCCCTGAACCCTAGCTCTTTTATCTACTGAACTGTCATTGTTTTATCTCCTAAACTCTCGCTGTTTTATCTCCTAAACTCTCGTTGCTTTGTCCCCTAAAACCGCGCGGTTTTATCTCCAGAACTCACCCTCCTTTATCTCCTCAACTCTTGCAGTTTTATCTCCTGAATTCTTGCTGATGTATCTCCTAAACTCTCATTGTCTTATCCCCTGACCCCTCGCTGTTTTATCTCCTGAACTCACCCTCCTTTATCTCCTCAACTTTTGCAGTTTTATCTCCTGAACTCTCAATGGTTTATCTCCCAAACTCTCGCAGTTTTTTCTCCTGAATTCTTACTGTATTATCCCCCGAACCCTCGCTGTTTTATCTCCTGAATTCTCACTGTAATATCTCCTGAAATATCATTGCTTCATCTCCTGAACTCTCGCTGTAATATCTCCTGAGCTCTCACTGTTTTATCTCCTAATATCTCACTGCTTTATCTCCCAACGACTCACTGCTTCATCTCCTGAACTCCTGCTGTTATATCTCTCAAACACTTGGTCTCTTATCTCCTGAACTCTTGCTGCTTTATGTCTTGAACTCTTGTTGTTTTAACTCCTGAACTCCCACTGTTTTATCACCTGAAGAGTCGTTATTTTATCTCCTGAACTCTCGTTGTTTTATCACCTGAACTCTTGCTGTTTTAGCTCCTGTACCCCACTGTTTTATTTCCCAATATATCACTGTTGTATCTCATGAACTCTCGCTGTTTTGTCTCCCGAACTCTCATTGTTTTATCCTCTGACCTCTTGCTGTTTTATCTCCCAAACTCCGACTGTTTTATCTCCTGAACTCCCACTGTTATGGAACATAAACTTGCTGTTTTAATCTCATGAACTCTCGGTGTTTTATCTCCAGAATTCTCACTGTAGTATCTCCTTAGCTCTCACTGTTTTATGACCTGAACTCATGTTGTTTTATCCCCTGAACTCTCACTGCTTAATCCCCTGAACACTCGCAGTTTTATCTACTGAATTCTTACTGTTTTATCCCCCAAACTCTCGCAGTTTTATCACCTGAATTCTCGCAGTTTTATCACCTGAATTCTCGCTGTTTTACCTTCTGAACTCTTGCTGTTTTATTTCCTGAACTATCGCTGTTTAATCCCCTGAGCTCTCGCTATTTCCTACCCTGAGCTCTTGTTGTTTTTTCCCCTGAACTCTCTTTGTTTTATCCCATGAACTCTCGTTGTTTTACACCCTGAACTCTCCTTGTTTTATCTCATAGAACTCTTGTTGTTTTATCCCCTGAAATCCCATTGATTTCTCCCCTGAACATTTGCTGTTTTATCGAATGAACTCTCTTTGTTTTATCTCCTGAACTCTCGTTGTTTTATCTCCTGAACTCTCATTGATTTATCTCCGGAATTCTGACTGTTTTCTTCCCTCAACTCTCATTGTTTATCTCCTGAACTCTCACTGTTTTCTTCCCTGAACTCTCGTTGTTTTATCCCATGAACTATCGTGGCTTTACACCCTGAACTCTCCTTATTTTATCTCCTGAGCTCTCGTTGTTTTATCCCCTGAACTCCAACTGTTTTCTCCCCTGAACATTTGCTGTTTTATTGCGTGAACTCTCTTTGTTATATCTCCTGAACTCTCGTAGTTTTATCTCCTGAACTCCCACAGTTTTCATCCCTCAACTCACTTTCTTTTAACTCCTGAACTCTCACTGTTTTAGCTTCTGAACTCTCGCTATTTTATTTCCTGAACTCTCGCTGTTTTCTACCCTGAACTCTCGTTGTTTTATCCCCTGAACTCTCATCATTTTATCCCCTAAGCTCTCATTGTTTTATCCCCTGACCCCTCGCGGTTTTATCTCCTGAACTCACCCTCTTTTATCTCCTAAACTCTTGCAGTTTTGTCTCCTGAACTCTCAACGTTTTATCTCCCAATCTCTGGCAGTTTTTTCTCCTGAATTCTTACTGTATTATCCCCCGAACACTGGCTGTTTTATCTCCTGAATTCTCACTGTAATATCTCCTGAAATATCATTGCTTTATCTCCTGATGACTCGCTGTTATATCTCCTGAGCTCTCAATGTTTTATCTCCCAATATCTCACTGTTTTATCTCCCAATGACTCGCTGCTTCATCTCCTGAACTCCTGCTGTTATTCTCCCAAACACTTGGTCTCTTATCTCCTGAACTCTTGCTGCTTTATGTCTTGAATTCTTGTTGTTTTAACTCCTGAACTCCCACTGTTTTATCTCCTGATGAGTCGTTATTTTATGTCCTGAACTCTCGTTGTTTTATCACCTGAACTCTTGCTGTTTTAGCTCCTGTACCCCACTGTTTTATCTCCCAAAATATCGCTGTTTTATCTCATGAAATCTCGCTGTTTTGTCTCCCGAAGTCTCATTGTTTTATCCTCTGACCTCTTGGTGTTTTATCTCCCAAACTCGAACTGTTTTATCTCCTGAACTGCCACAGTTATAGCCCATAAACTTGCTGTTTTAATCTCATGAACTCTCGGTGTTTTATCTCCTGAATTTTCACTGTAATATCTCCTTAGCTCTTAATGTTCTATGACCTGAACTCATGTTGTTTTATCCCCTGGCCTCTCACTGTTTTATCTACCGACATCTCGCTGTCTTACCTGCTGAAACTTCTCTGCTTTGTTTCCTGAACTCTCGCTGTTTTATCTCAGAAAGTCTCGCTGTTTTATCACCTGAGCTCTCATTGTTTTATCTCCCAAAATCTCGCTGTTTTACCTCCCAATGACTCTGTGCTTCATCTCCTGAACTCTTGCAGTCATATCTCGCGAATACCCAGTCTTTTATCTCCTTAACTCTTGCTGTTTTATCTCCTAGGCTCTCCCTGTTTTATCTCCTCAACTCTCATTGTTTTATCCCCTGAACCCTCGCTCTTTTATCTACTGAACTGTCATTGTTTTATCTCCTAAACTCTCGCTGTTTTATCTCCTAAACTCCCGTTGCTTTCTCCCCTAAAACCGCGCGGTTTTATCTCCTGAACTCACCCTCCTTTATCTCCTCAACTCTTGCAGTTTTATCTCCTAAACTCTTGCTGATTTATCTCCTAAACTCTCATTGTTTTATCCCCTGACCCCTCGCTGTTTTATCTCCTGAACTCACCCTCCTTTATCTCCTCAACTTTTGCAGTTTTATCTCCTGAACTCTCAATGGTTTATCTCCCAAACTCTCGCAGTTTTTTCTCCTGAATTTTTACTGTATTATCCCCTGAACCCTCGCTGTTTTATCTCCTGAATCCTCACTGTAATATCTCCTGAAATATCATTGCTTTATCTCCTGAAGTCTCGCTGTAATATCTCCTGAGCTCTCACTGTTTTATCTCCTAATATCTCACTGCTTTATCTCCCAACGACTCGCTGCTTCATCACCTGAACTCCTGCTGTTATATCTCCCAAACACTTGGTCTCTTATCTCCTGAACTCTTGCTGCTTTATGTCTTGAACTCTTGTTGTTTTAACTCCTGAACTCCCACTGTTTTGTCTCCTGAAGAGTCGCTATTTATCTCCTGAACTCTCGTTGTTTTATCACCTGAACTCTTGCTGTTTTAGCTCCTGTATCCCATTGTTTTATCTCCCAAAATATCGCTGTTTTATCTCATGAACTCTCGCTGTTTGGTCTCCCGAACTCTCATTGTTTTATCCTCTGACCTCTTGGTGTTTTATCTCCCAAACTCCAAATGTTTTATCTCCTGAACTGCCACAGTTATAGCCCATAAACTTGCTGTTTTAATCTCATGAACTCTCGATGTTTTATCTCCTGAATTTTCAATGTAATATCTCCTTAGCTCTCAATGTTTTATGACCTGAACTCATGTTGTTTTATCCCCTGGCCTCTCACTGTTCTATCTACCGACAACTCGCTGTCTTACCTGCTGAAACTTCTCTGCTTTATTTCCTGAACTCTCGCTGTTTTATCTCAGAAAGTCTCGTTGTTTTATCTCCTGAGCTCTCATTGTTTTATCTCCCAAAATCTCGCTGTTTTACCTCCCAATGACTCTGTGCTTCATCTCCTGAACTCTTGCAGTCATATCTCGCGAATACCCAGTCTTTTATCTCCTTAACTCTTGCTGTTTTATCTCCTAGGCTCTCCCTGTTTTATCTCCTCAACTCTCATTGCTTTATCCCCTGAACCCTAGCTCTTTTATCTACTGAACTGTCATTGTTTTATCTCCTAAACTCTCGCTGTTTTATCTCCTAAACTCTCGTTGCTTTGTCCCCTAAAACCGCGCGGTTTTATCTCCAGAACTCACCCTCCTTTATCTCCTCAACTCTTGCAGTTTTATCTCCTGAATTCTTGCTGATGTATCTCCTAAACTCTCATTGTTTTATCCCCTGACCCCTCGCTGTTTTATCTCCTGAACTCACCCTCCTTTATCTCCTCAACTTTTGCAGTTTTATCTCCTGAACTCTCAATGGTTTATCTCCCAAACTCTCGCAGTTTTTTCTCCTGAATTCTTACTGTATTATCCCCCAAACCCTCGCTGTTTTATCTCCTGAATTCTCACTGTAATATCTCCTGAAATATCATTGCTTCATCTCCTGAACTCTCGCTGTAATATCTCCTGAGCTCTCACTGTTTTATCCCCTAATATCTCACTGCTTTATCTCCCAACGACTCGCTGCTTCATCTCCTGAACTCCTGCTGTTATATCTCCCAAACACTTGGTCTCTTATCTCCTGAACTCTTGCTGCTTTATGTCTTGAACTCTTGTTGTTTTAACTCCTGAACTCCCACTGTTTTATCTCCTAAAGAGTCGTTATTTTATCTCCTGAACTCTCGTTGTTTTATCACCTGAACTCTTGCTGTTTTAGCTCCTGTACCCCACTGTTTTATTTCCCAAAATATCACTGTTGTATCTCATGAACTCTCGCTGTTTTGTCTCCCCAACTCTCATTGTTTTATCCTCTGACCTCTTGCTGTTTTATCTCCCAAACTCCGACTGTTTTATCTCCTGAACTCCCACTGTTATGGAACATAAACTTGCTGTTTTAATCTCATGAACTCTCGGTTTTTATCTCCAGAATTCTCACTGTAGTATCTCCTTAGCTCTCACTGTTTTATGCCCTGAACTCATGTTGTTTTATCCCCTGAACTCTCACTGCTTAATCCCCTGAACTCTCGCAGTTTTATCTACTGTATTCTTACTGTTTTATCCCCCAAACTCTCGCAGTTTTATCACCTGAATTCTCGCTGTTTTATCTCCTGAATTCTCATTGTTTTACCTTCTGAACTCTTGCTGTTTTATTTCCTGAACTATCGCTGTTTAATCCCCTGAGCTCTCGTTATTTCCTACCCTGAGCTCTTGTTGTTTTTTCCCCTGAACTCTCGTTGTTTTATCCCATGAACTCTCGTTGTTTTACACCCTGAACTCTCCTTGTTTTATCTCATAGAACTCTCGTTGTTTTATCCCCTGAAATCCCATTGATTTCTCCCCTGAACATTTGCTGTTTTATCGAATGAACTCTCTTTGTTTTATCTCCTGAACTCTCGTTGTTTTATCTCCTGAACTCTCAATGATTTATCTGCGGAATTCTGACTGTTTTCTTCCCTCAACTCTCATTGTTTATCTCCTGAACTCTCACTGTTTTCTTCCCTGAACTCTCGTTGTTTTATCCCATGAACTATCGTGGCTTTACACCCTGAACTCTCCTTATTTCATCTCCTGAGCTCTCGTTGTTTTATCCCCTGAACTCCCACTGTTTTCTCCCCTGAACATTTGCTGTTTTATTGCGTGAACTCTCTTTGTTTTATCTCCTGAACTCTCGTAGTTTTATCTCCTGAACTCCCACAGTTTTCATCCCTCAACTCACTTTCTTTTAACTCCTGAACTCTCACTGTTTTAGCTTCTGAACTCTCGCTATTTTATTTCCTGAACTCTCGCTGTTTTCTACCCTGAACTCTCGTTGTTTTATCCCCTGAACTCTCATCATTTTATCCCCTAAGCTCTCATTGTTTTATCCCCTGACCCCTCGCGGTTTTATCTCCTGAACTCACCCTCTTTTATCTCCTAAACTCTTGCAGTTTTGTCTCCTGAACTCTCAACGTTTTATCTCCCAATCTCTGGCAGTTTTTTCTCCTGAATTCTTACTGTATTATCCCCCGAACACTGGCTGTTTTATCTCCTGAATTCTCACTGTAATATCTCCTGAAATATCATTGCTTTATCTCCTGATGACTCGCTGTTATATCTCCTGAGCTCTCAATGTTTTATCTCCCAATATCTCACTGTTTTATCTCCCAATGACTCGCTGCTTCATCTCCTGAACTCCTGCTGTTATTCTCCCAAACACTTGGTCTCTTATCTCCTGAACTCTTGCTGCTTTATGTCTTGAATTCTTGTTGTTTTAACTCCTGAACTCCCACTGTTTTATCTCCTGATGAGTCGTTATTTTATGTCCTGAACTCTCGTTGTTTTATCACCTGAACTCTTGCTGTTTTAGCTCCTGTACCCCACTGTTTTATCTCCCAAAATATCGCTGTTTTATCTCATGAAATCTCGCTGTTTTGTCTCCCGAAGTCTCATTGTTTTATCCTCTGACCTCTTGGTGTTTTATCTCCCAAACTCGAACTGTTTTATCTCCTGAACTGCCACAGTTATAGCCCATAAACTTGCTGTTTTAATCTCATGAACTCTCGGTGTTTTATCTCCTGAATTTTCACTGTAATATCTCCTTAGCTCTTAATGTTCTATGACCTGAACTCATGTTGTTTTATCCCCTGGCCTCTCACTGTTTTATCTACCAACATCTCGCTGTCTTACCTGCTGAAACTTCTCTGCTTTGTTTCCTGAACTCTCGCTGTTTTATCTCAGAAAGTCTCGCTGTTTTATCACCTGAGCTCTCATTGATTTATCTCCCAAAATCTCGCTGTTTTACCTCCCAATGACTCTGTGCTTCATCTCCTGAACTCTTGCAGTCATATCTCGCGAATACCCAGTCTTTTATCTCCTTAACTCTTGCTGTTTTATCTCCTAGGCTCTCCCTGTTTTATCTCCTCAACTCTCATTGTTTTATCCCCTGAACCCTCGCTCTTTTATCTACTGAACTGTCATTGTTTTATCTCCTAAACTCTCGCTGTTTTATCTCCTAAACTCCCGTTGCTTTCTCCCCTAAAACCGCGCGGTTTTATCTCCTGAACTCACCCTCCTTTATCTCCTCAACTCTTGCAGTTTTATCTCCTAAACTCTTGCTGATTTATCTCCTAAACTCTCATTGTTTTATCCCCTGACCCCTCGCTGTTTTATCTCCTGAACTCACCCTCCTTTATCTCCTCAACTTTTGCAGTTTTATCTCCTGAACTCTCAATGGTTTATCTCCCAAACTCTCGCAGTTTTTTCTCCTGAATTTTTACTGTATTATCCCCTGAACCCTCGCTGTTTTATCTCCTGAATCCTCACTGTAATATCTCCTGAAATATCATTGCTTTATCTCCTGAAGTCTCGCTGTAATATCTCCTGAGCTCTCACTGTTTTATCTCCTAATATCTCACTGCTTTATCTCCCAACGACTCGCTGCTTCATCACCTGAACTCCTGCTGTTATATCTCCCAAACACTTGGTCTCTTATCTCCTGAACTCTTGCTGCTTTATGTCTTGAACTCTTGTTGTTTTAACTCCTGAACTCCCACTGTTTTGTCTCCTGAAGAGTCGCTATTTATCTCCTGAACTCTCGTTGTTTTATCACCTGAACTCTTGCTGTTTTAGCTCCTGTATCCCATTGTTTTATCTCCCAAAATATCGCTGTTTTATCTCATGAACTCTCGCTGTTTGGTCTCCCGAACTCTCATTGTTTTATCCTCTGACCTCTTGGTGTTTTATCTCCCAAACTCCAAATGTTTTATCTCCTGAACTGCCACAGTTATAGCCCATAAACTTGCTGTTTTAATCTCATGAACTCTCGATGTTTTATCTCCTGAATTTTCAATGTAATATCTCCTTAGCTCTCAATGTTTTATGACCTGAACTCATGTTGTTTTATCCCCTGGCCTCTCACTGTTCTATCTACCGACAACTCGCTGTCTTACCTGCTGAAACTTCTCTGCTTTATTTCCTGAACTCTCGCTGTTTTATCTCAGAAAGTCTCGTTGTTTTATCTCCTGAGCTCTCATTGTTTTATCTCCCAAAATCTCGCTGTTTTACCTCCCAATGACTCTGTGCTTCATCTCCTGAACTCTTGCAGTCATATCTCGCGAATACCCAGTCTTTTATCTCCTTAACTCTTGCTGTTTTATCTCCTAGGCTCTCCCTGTTTTATCTCCTCAACTCTCATTGCTTTATCCCCTGAACCCTAGCTCTTTTATCTACTGAACTGTCATTGTTTTATCTCCTAAACTCTCGCTGTTTTATCTCCTAAACTCTCGTTGCTTTGTCCCCTAAAACCGCGCGGTTTTATCTCCAGAACTCACCCTCCTTTATCTCCTCAACTCTTGCAGTTTTATCTCCTGAATTCTTGCTGATGTATCTCCTAAACTCTCATTGTTTTATCCCCTGACCCCTCGCTGTTTTATCTCCTGAACTCACCCTCCTTTATCTCCTCAACTTTTGCAGTTTTATCTCCTGAACTCTCAATGGTTTATCTCCCAAACTCTCGCAGTTTTTTCTCCTGAATTCTTACTGTATTATCCCCCAAACCCTCGCTGTTTTATCTCCTGAATTCTCACTGTAATATCTCCTGAAATATCATTGCTTCATCTCCTGAACTCTCGCTGTAATATCTCCTGAGCTCTCACTGTTTTATCCCCTAATATCTCACTGCTTTATCTCCCAACGACTCGCTGCTTCATCTCCTGAACTCCTGCTGTTATATCTCCCAAACACTTGGTCTCTTATCTCCTGAACTCTTGCTGCTTTATGTCTTGAACTCTTGTTGTTTTAACTCCTGAACTCCCACTGTTTTATCTCCTAAAGAGTCGTTATTTTATCTCCTGAACTCTCGTTGTTTTATCACCTGAACTCTTGCTGTTTTAGCTCCTGTACCCCACTGTTTTATTTCCCAAAATATCACTGTTGTATCTCATGAACTCTCGCTGTTTTGTCTCCCCAACTCTCATTGTTTTATCCTCTGACCTCTTGCTGTTTTATCTCCCAAACTCCGACTGTTTTATCTCCTGAACTCCCACAGTTATGGAACATAAACTTGCTGTTTTAATCTCATGAACTCTCGGTTTTTATCTCCAGAATTCTCACTGTAGTATCTCCTTAGCTCTCACTGTTTTATGACCTGAACTCATGTTGTTTTATCCCCTGAACTCTCACTGCTTAATCCCCTGAACTCTCACAGTTTTATCTACTGTATTCTTACTGTTTTATCCCCCAAACTCTCGCAGTTTTATCACCTGAATTCTCGCTGTTTTATCTCCTGAATTCTCATTGTTTTACCTTCTGAACTCTTGCTGTTTTATTTCCTGAACTATCGCTGTTTAATCCCCTGAGCTCTCGTTATTTCCTACCCTGAGCTCTTGTTGTTTTTTCCCCTGAACTCTCGTTGTTTTATCCCATGAACTCTCGTTGTTTTACACCCTGAACTCTCCTTGTTTTATCTCATAGAACTCTCGTTGTTTTATCCCCTGAAATCCCATTGATTTCTCCCCTGAATATTTGCTGTTTTATCGAATGAACTCTCTTTGTTTTATCTCCTGAACTCTCGTTGTTTTATCTCCTGAACTCTCAATGATTTATCTGCGGAATTCTGACTGTTTTCTTCCCTCAACTCTCATTGTTTATCTCCTGACCTCTCAACGTTTTATCTCCCAAACTCTCGCAATTTTTTCTCCTGAATTCTTATTGTATTATCCCCCGAACACTGGCTGTTTTATCTCCTGAATTCTCACTGTAATATCTCCTGAAATATCATTGCTTTATCTCGTGATGTCTCGCTGTTATATCTCCTGAGCTCTCACTGTTTTATCTCCCAATATCTCATTGTTTTATCTCCCAATGACTCGCTGCTTCATCTCCTGAACTCCTGCTGTTATTCTCCCAAACACTTGGTCTCTTATCTCCTGAACTCTTGCTGCTTTATGTCTTGAACTCTTCTTGTTTTAACTCCTGAACTCCCACTGTTTTATCTCCTGAAGAGTCCTTATTTTATCTCCTGAACTCTCGTTGTTTTATCAACTGAACTCTTGCTGTTTCAGCTCCTGTACCCCACTGTTTTATCTCCCAAAATATTGCTGTTTTTTCTCGTGAACTCTCGCTGTTTTGTCTCCCGAACTCTCATTGTTTTATCCTCTGACCTCTTGCTGTTTTATCTCCCAAACTCCCATTGTTTTATCTCCTGAACTCCCACTGTTATAGAACATAAACTTGCTGTTTTAATCTCATGAACTCTCGGTGTTTTATCTCCAGAATTCCCACTGTAGTATCTCCTTAGCTCTCCCTGTTTTATGACCTGAACTCATGTTGTTTTATCCCCTGAACTCTCACTGCTTAATCCCCTGAACTCTCGCAGTTTTATCTACTGAATTCTTACTGTTTTATCCCCCAAACTCTCGCAGTTTTATCACCTGAATTCTCGCTGTTTTACCTTCTGAACTCTTGCTATTTTATTTCCTGAACTATCGCTGTTTAATCCCCTGAGCTCTCGCTATTTCCTACCCCGAGCTCTTGTTGTTTTTTCCCCTGAACTCTCGTTGTTTTATCCCATGAACTCTCGTTGTTTTACACCCTGAACTCTCCTTGTTTTATCTCATAGAACTCTCGTTGTTTTATCCCCTGAAATCCCATTGATTTCTCCCCTGGACATTTGCTGTTTTATCGATTGAACTCTCTTTGTTTTATCTCCGGAACTCTCGTTGATTTATCTCCGGAATTCTGACTGTTTTCTTCCCTCAACTCTCATTGTTCATCTCCTGAACTCTCACTGTTTTCTTCCCTGACCTCTCGTTGTTTTATCCCATGAACTATCGTGGCTTTACACCCTGAACTCTCCTTATTTTATCTCCTGAGCTCTCGCTGTTTTATCCCCTGAACTCCCACTGTTTTCTCCCCTGAACATTTGCTGTTTTATTGTGTGAACTCTCTTTGTTTTATCTCCTGAACTCTCATAGTTTTATCTCCTGAACTCCCACAGTTCTCATCCCTCAACTCACTTTCTTTTAAGTCCTGAACTCTCACTGTTTTACTTCTGAACTCTCTCTATTTTATTTCCTGAACTCTCGCTGTTTTCTATCCTGAACTCTCGTTGTTTTATCCCCTGAAATCTCATCGTTTTATCTCCTAAACTCTCATTGTTTTATCCCCTGACCCCTCGCGGTTTTATCTCCTGAACTCACCCTCTTTTAACTCCTAAACTCTTGCAGTTTTATCTCCTGAACTCTCAACGTTTTATCTCCCAAACTCTCGGAGTTCTTTCTCCTGAATTCTTACTGTATTATCCCCCGAACACTGGCTGTTTTATCTCCTGAATTCTCACTGTAATATCTCCTGAAATATCATTGCTTTATCTCCTGATGTCTCGCTGTTATATCTCCTGAGCTCTCACTGTTTTATCTCCTAATATCTCACTGTTTTATCTCCCAATGACTCGCTGCTTCATCTCCTGAACTCCTGCTGTTATTCTCCCAAACACTTGGTCTCTTATCTCCTGAACTCTTGCTGCTTTATGTCTTGAACTCTTGTTGTTTTAACTCCTGAACTCCCACTGTTTTATCTCCTGAAGAGTCGTTATTTTATCTCCTGAACTCTCGTTGTTTTATCAACTGAACTCTTGCTTTTTCAGCTCCTGTACCCCACTGTTTTATCTCCCAAAATATTGCTGTTTTTTCTCATGAACTCTCGCTGTTTTGTCTCCCGAACTCTCATTGTTTTATCCTCTGACCTCTTGCTGTTTTATCTCCCAAACTCCCACTGTTTTATCTCCTGAACTCCCACTGTTATAGAACATAAACTTGCTGTTTTAATCTCATGAACTCTCGGTGTTTTATCTCCAGAATTCCCACTGTAGTATCTCCTTAGCTCTCACTGTTTTATGACCGGAACTCATGTTGTTTTATCCCCTGAACTCTCACTGCTTAATCCCCTGAACTCTCGCAGTTTTATCTACTGAATTCTTACTGTTTTATGCCCCAAACTCTCGCAGTTTTATCACCTGAATTCTCGCTGTTTTATCTCCTGAATTCTCATTGTTTTGCCTTCTGAACTCTTGCTATTTTATTTCCTGAACTATCGCTGTTTAATCCCCTGAGCTCTCGCTATTTCCTACCCTGAGCTCTTGTTGTTTTTTCCCCTGAACTCTCGTTGTTTTATCCCATGAACTCTCGTTGTTTTACACCCTGAACTCGCCTTGTTGTATCTCATAGAACTCTCGTTGTTTTATCCCCTGAAATCCCATTGATTTCTCCCCTGGACATTTGCTGTTTTATCGATTGAACTCTGTTTGTTTTATCTCCTGAACTCTCGTTGATTTATCTCCGGAATTCTGACTGTTTTCTTCCCTCAACTCTCATTGTTCATCTCCTGAACTCTCACTGTTTTCTTCCCTGACCTCTCATTGTTTTATCCCATGAACTATCGTGGCTTTACACCCTGAACTCTCCTTATTTTATCTCCTGAGCTCTCGCTGTTTTATCCCCTGAACTCCCACTGTTTTCTCCCCTGAACATTTGCTGTTTTATTGCGTGAACTCTCTTTGTTTTATCTCCTGAACTCTCGTAGTTTTATCTCCTGAACTCCCACAGTTCTCATCCCTCAACTCACTTTCTTTTAACTCCTGAACTCTCACTGTTTTAGCTTCTGAACTCTCTCTATTTTATTTCCTGAACTCTCGCTGTTTTCTATCCTGAACTCTCGTTGTTTTATCCCCTGAACTCTCATCGTTTTATCTCCTAAACTCTCATTGTTTTATCCCCTGACCCCTCGCGGTTTTATCTCCTGAACTCACCCTCTTTTAACTCCTAAACTCTTGCAGTATTATCTCCTGAACTCTCAACGTTTTATCTCCCAAACTCTCGCAGTTTTTTCTCCTGAATTCTTACTGTATTATCCCCCGAACACTGGCTGTTTTATCTCCTGAATTCTCACTGTAATATCTCCTGAAATATCATTGCTTTATCTCCTGATATCTCGCTGTTATATCTCCTGAGCTCTCACTGTTTTATCTCCCAATATCTCACTGTTTTATCTCCCAATGACTCGCTGCTTCATCTCCTGAACTCCTGCTGTTATTCTCCCAAACACTTGGTCTCTTATCTCCTGAACTCTTGCTGCTTTATGTCTTGAACTCTTGTTGTTTTAACTCCTGAACTCCCACTGTTTTATCTCCTGAAGAGTCCTTATTTTATCTCCTGAACTCTCGTTGTTTTATCAACTGAACTCTTGCTGTTTCAGCTCCTGTACCCCACTGTTTTATCTCCCAAAATATTGCTGTTTTTTCTCATGAACTCTCGCTGTTTTGTCTCCCGAACTCTCATAGTTTTATCCTCTGACCTCTTGCTGTTTTATCTCCCAAACTCCCACTGCTTTATCTCTCTGAACTCCCACTGTTATGGAACATAAACTTGCTGTTTTATCCCGTGAACTCTCGTTGTTTTACACCCTGAACTCGCCTTGTTGTATCTCATAGAACTCTCGTTGTTTTATCCCCTGAAATCCCATTGATTTCTCCCCTGGACATTTGCTGTTTTATCGATTGAACTCTCTTTGTTTTATCTCCTGAACTCTCGTTGTTTTATCTCCTGAACTCTCGTTGTTTTATCTCCGGAATTCTGACTGTTTTCTTCCCTCAACTCTCATTGTTTATCTTCTGAACTCTCACTGTTTTCTTCCCTGAACTCTCGTTGTTTTATCCCATGAACTCTCGTGGCTTTACACCCTGAACTCTGCTTGTTTTATCTCCTGAACTCACGCTGTTTTATCTCCTGAACTCCCACTGTTTTCTCCCCTGATCATTTGCTGTTTTATTGCGTGAACTCTCTTTGTTTGATCTCTTGAACTCTCGTAGTTGTCTCTTCTGAACTCCCACTGTTTTCTTCCCTCAGCTCACATTCTTTTAACTCCTGAACTCTCACTGTTTTAGCTTCTGAAGTCTCGCTATTTTATTTCCTGTACTCTCCCTGTTTTCTACCCTGAACTCTCGTTGGTTTATCCCCTGAACTCTCATCGTTTTATCCCCTGAACTCTCGTTGTTTTATGTCCTGAGCTCTCACTGTTTTATCGCATGAACTCCTACCCTTTTCTCCCCTGAACAATTGCTGTTTTATCACGTGAACTCTCATTGTTTTATCTCCTGAACTCTCCCTATTTTATCTCTTGAACTCCCACTGTTTTCTTCCCTCAACTCCTTTTGTTTTATCCCCTAAGCACCAACTGTTTTATCTGATGAACACTCGCTATTTTATCTCCTGAACTCTCATTGTCTTATCTCCTTAACTCTCACTGTTTTATCCCCTGAACTCCCACTGCTTTACCTCCTGTACACTTGCTGTTTTATTGCCTGAACTCTCGCTGTTTTATCTCCTGATCTCTCACTGTTTTAGCTCCTGAACTCTCGCTATTTTATTTCCTGCACTCTCACTGTTTAATCCCCTGAACTCTCGCTGTTTTCTACCCTGAACTCTTGATGTTTTCTCCCCAGAGCTCTCCTTGTTTTATCCTATGAATTCACATTGTTTTATCCCCTGCACTCTCGTTATTTATCTCCTGAACTCTTGCTGCTTTATCCCCTGAACATTTGCTGTTTTATCGCCTGAACTCTCGCTGTTTTATCTCTTGAACTCCCACTGTTTTCTTCCCTGAATTAATGTTGGTTTATCCCCTGAACTCCCACTGTTTTATCTCCTGAGCTATCACTGTTTTATCTCCCAATATCTCACTGTTTTATCTCGCAACGACTCGCTGCTTCATCTCCTGAACTCCTGCTGTTATATCTCCCAAACACTTGGTCTTTTATCTCCTGAACTCTTGCTACTTTATGTCTTGAAATTTCGTTGTTTTATCTCCTGAACTCTCGGTTTTATCTCCTATAGTCTCGTTGTTTTATCCCCAAAACCCTCGCTGTTTTATCTCCTGAACTCACCCTCCTTTATCTCCTCAACTCTTGCAGTTTTATCTCTTGAACTCTCGCTATTTTATCTCCTAAACTCTCATTCTTTTATCCCCTGATTCCCCGCTGTTTTATTTCTTGAATTGTCACTATTTTATCTCCTAAACCCTTGCTGTTTTATCTCCTAACCTCTCGTTGTTTTATCCCCTAAACTCTCGCTGTTTTATCTCCTGAACTCACCCTCCTTTATCTCCTCAACTCTTGCAGTTTTATCTCCTGAACACTCGCTGTTTTATCTCCTAAACTCTCATTGTTTTATCCCCTGAACTCTCAATGTGTTATCCCCCGAACTCTCGCATTTTTATCTCCTGAATTTTAACTGTTTTATCCCCTGAACACTCGCTGTTTTATCTCCTGAATTCTCACTGTAATATCTCCAGAATTATCATAGTTTTATCTCCTAAACTCTCACTGCTTTATCCCCCAAACTCATGTCGCTTTTCCCCTGAACTATAGTTGTTTTATCTCCTGAGCTCTCGCAGTTTTATCTCATGAGCTCTCACTGTTGTATCTCCTGAATTCTTACTGTAATATCTCCTGAACTATCCTTGTTTTATCACCTGAAGTCTCGCTGTTCTATCTCCTGAACTCTCGCTGTTTTATGACCTGAACTCATGTTGCTTTATCCCCTGGCCTTGCACTGTTTTATCTACCGAAATCTCGCTATCTTACCTCCTGAACCTTCTCTGCTTCATTTGCTGAACTCTCATTGCTTTATCTCCCAAAGTCTGGTTGTTTTATCTCCTGAGCTCTCACTGTTTTATCTCCCGATATCTCCCAATGACTCTCTGCTTCATCTCCTGAACTCTTGCTGTTATATCTCCCAATCACCGGATCTTTTATCTCCTGACCTTTTGCTGTTTTATCTCCTGGACTCTCCCTGTTTTATCTCCTAAACTCTCATTGTTTTATCCACTGAACCCTCGCTGTTTTATCTCCTGAACTGTCACTGTTTTATCTCCTAAACTCTTGTTGTTTTATCCCCTGAACTCTCGCTGTTTTATCTCCTGATCTCACCCTCTTTTATCTCCTCAACTCTCGCTCTTATATCTCCTGAACTTGCCCTCTTTTATGTCCTCAACTCTCGCTGTTTTTATCTCCTGAACTCTCGCTGTTTTATCTCCTAAACCCTCATTGTTTTATCCCCTGAACTCTCACTGTTTTATCCCCCGAATTCTCGGTGTTTTATCTCCTAAGTTCTCGCTGTTTTGTCTATTCAACTCTCATTGTTTTATCTCCTGAACTCTCACTGTTTTCTTCCCTGAACTCTCATTGTTTTATTCCCTGAACTCCCACTGTTTTATCTCCAGAACACTCGCAATTTGATCTCCTGAACTCTCGTTTTATCTCCTGAACTCTCGCTCTTATATCTCCTGTATTCTTGCTGTTTTATCTCCTGAACTCCCATTGTTATCTCCTCTGAACTCTCTTTGTATTTTCCCCTGAACTCTCACTGTATTATCCCCTGAACTCTCACTGTTTTATCTCCTGAGCTCCTGCTGTTATATCTCCTAAACTCTCTGTTTCAATCTCCTGAACTCTTGCTGTTATATCTCCTGAACTCTCGCTGTAATATCTCTTGATCTCTTATGTTTTAGCTCCTGAACTTTTGCTGTTATATCTCCTGGCCTCTCTTTTATCTACTGACGTCTCGCTGTCTTACCTCCTGAACGTTCGTTGCTTTATTTCCTGAAGTCTCGCTGTTTTATCTCCTGAACACTCGCTCTTTTATCACCTGAGCACTCATTGTTTTATCTCCCGAAATCTCACTGTGTGTCTCCCAAACACTGGCTGCTTCATCCCCTGAAATCTTGCTATTTTCTCTCCTGAACACTCGTTGCTTCATCTGCTGAACTCTCGCTGTTTTATGTCCCGAACACTCACTGTTTCATCTCCTGCACTCTCACTGTTTTATCTCCTGAAAACTTGCAGCTTGATCACCTGAACTCCTGGTGTTATTTTTCCCGAACACTCGCTGTTTCATCTCCTGTACTCTCACTGTTTTAGCTTCTGAACTCTCGTATTTTATTTCCTGATATCTCGCTGTTTTGTACCCTGAACTCTCGTTGTTTTATCTCCTGGGCTCTCGCTGTTTTATCCCCTGAACTGCCATTGTTTTCTCCCCTGAACAATTGCTGTTTTATCGCGTGAACTCTCATGAATTTATCTGCTGAACTCACGCTGTTTTATCTCCTGAACTCACCCTCTTTTCTCTCCTCAACTCTTGCAGTTTTATCTCCTCAACTCTTGCTGTTTTATCTCCTAAGCTCTTGCTGTCTTATCTCCTGAACTCTCACTGTTTTAAGGTCTGAACTCTCGCAGTTTTATCTCCTGAATACTGGCTGTATTAATTCATGAATTCTCACTGCTTTAGCTTCTGAACTCTCGCTATTGTATTGCCTGAACTATCACTGTTTAATCCCCTGAACTCTCATTGTTTGCTTATCTGAACTCTTGTTGTTTTTTCTCCTGAACTCTCGTTGTTTTATCCCATCAACTCTCGTTGTTTTACACCCTGAACTCTCAATGTTTTATCTCCTGAACTCTCGCTGTTTTATCCCCTGAACTCCCATTGTTTTCTCCCCTGAACATTTGCTGTTTTATTGCGTGAACTCTCTTTGTTTTATCTCCTGAACTCTCGTAGTTTTATCTCCTGAACTCCCACTGTTTTCTTCCCTCAACTCTCATTCTTTTATCTTCTGAACTCTCACTGTTTTCTTCCCTGAACTCTCATTTTTTCATCACATGAACTCTCGTTGTTTTATCTCCTGAACTCCCACTGTTTTCTTCCCTCAACTCTCATTGTTTTATCTCCTGAACTCTCACTGTCTTAGCTCCTGAACTCTCGCTATTTTATTTCCTGCAATCTTCATGTTTTCTCCCCAGAACTCTCTTTGTTTTATCCTATCAATTCTCGTTGTTTTACACCCTGAACTCTCCTTGTTTTATCTCCTGAACTCTCGCTGTTTTATCCCCTGAACATTTGCTGCTTTATCGCCTGAACTCTCGCAGTTTTATCTCTTGAACTCCCACTGTTTTCTTCCCTGAATTCTTGCTGTTTTATCCCCTGAACTCCTACTGTTTTATTGCCTGAACTCTCGCTGTAATATCTCCTGAACTCTCGCTCTTTTATCTCCCAAACTCTCGACGTTTTATCTCCTGGGCTATCACTGTTTTATCTCCCAATATCTCACTGTTTTATCTCCCAACGACTCGCTGCTTCATCACCTAAACTCCTGCTGTTATATCTCCCAAACACTTGGTATTTTATCTCCTGAACTCTTGCTGCTTTATGTCTTGAACTTTTGTTATTTTATCTCCTGAAATCTCACTATTTTATCTCCTGAACTCTCGCTGTTACATCTCTAAAACTCTCGCTGTTTTATCTCCTGAATTATTATTGTATT
The DNA here is from genome assembly GCA_026770705.1 of Isurus oxyrinchus. Classification (NCBI taxonomy): domain Eukaryota; kingdom Metazoa; phylum Chordata; class Chondrichthyes; order Lamniformes; family Lamnidae; genus Isurus; species Isurus oxyrinchus. Next base: position 2,171 of record JANJGN010004258.1, on the reverse strand, counting down.
GTCTCCCAAACTCTCGCAGTTTTATCTCCTGAATTCTCGTTGTTTTATCTCGTGAATTCTCACTGTTTGTGCTTCTGAACTCTCGCTATTGTGTTTCCTGAACTATCGCTGTTTAATCCCCTGAACTCTCGTTGTTTCCTACCCTGAACTCTTGTTGTTTTTCCACTGAAATCTCGTTGTTTTATCCCATGAACTCTCGTTGTTTTACACCCTGAACTCTCCTTGTTTTATCCCCTGAACTCCCACTGTTTTCTCCCCTGAACATTTGCTGTTTTAATGCGTGAACTCTCGTTGTTTTATCCCCTGAACTCTCGTTGTTTTATCTCCTGAACTCCCACTGTTTTCTTCCCTCGACTCTCATTGTTTTATCTCCTGAACTCTCACTGTTTTAGCTCCTGAACTCTCGCTATTTTATTTCCTGCACTGTCACTGCTTTATCCCATGAACTCTCCCTGATTTCTACCCTGAACTCCTGATGTTTTCTAACCTGAACTCTCCTTGTTTTATCCTATGAATTCTCGCTGTTTTATCTCCTAAACTCTCATTATATCTCCCCTGAACTATCACTGTTTTATCCCCCGAACTCTGGCAGTTTTATCTCCTGAATTATTAAACTTTTATCCCCCGAACTCTCGCAGTTTTATCTCCTGAATTCTCACTGTTTTATCTCCTGAATTCTCACTGTTTGTGCTTCTGAACTCTCACTATTGTATTTCCTGAACTATCGCTGTTTAATCCCCTGAAATCTCGCTGTTTCCAAGCCTGAACTCATGTTGTTTTCTCTCCTGAACTCTCGCTGTTTTATCCCATGAACTCTCCTTGTTTTACACCCTGAACTCTCCTTGTTTTTATCTATTGAACTCTTGCTGTTTTATCCCCTGAACTCCCATTGTTTTCTCCCCTGAACATTTGATGTTTTATTGCGTCAACTCTCTTTGTTTTATCTCCTGAACTCTCGTAGTTTTATCTCCTGAACTCCCACTGTTTTCTTCCCTCAACTCTCATTGTTTTATCTACTGAAATCTCACTGTCTCAGCTCCTGAACTCTCGCTATTTTATTTCCTGCACTCTCGCTGTTTAATCCTCTGAACTCTCGCTGTTTTCTACCCTGAACTCTTCATGTTTTCTCCCCTGAACTCTCTTTGTATTATCCTATCAATTCTCGTTGTTTTACACCCTGAACTCTCGTTGTTTTATCTCCTGAACTCTCACTGTTTTATCCCCTGAACATTTGCTGTTTTATCGCCTGAACTCTCGCTGTTTTATCTCTTGAACTCCCACTGTTTTCTTCCCTGAATTCTTACTGTTATATCCCCTGAACTCCCATTGTATTATTGCCTGAACTCTCGCTGTTTTTTCTCCTGAACTCTCGCTGTTTTATCTCCAAACCTCTCGCTGTTTTATGTCGTGAGCTATCACTGTTTTATCTCCCAATATCTCACTGTTTTATCTCCCAACGACTCACTGCTTCATCTCCTGAACTCCTGCTGTTATATCTCCCAAACACTTGGTCTTTTATCTCCTGAACTTTGCTGCGTTATGTCTTAAACTCTTGTTGTTTTATCTCCTGAACTCTCGCTGCTTCATCTCTTAAACTCTCGCTGTTTTATCTCCTGAACTCCCACTGTTTTATCTCCTGAACACTCGCTATTTTATCTCCTGAGGTCTCATTGTTTGATTGCCTGAACTCTTGCTGTTTTAGCTCCTGTACCCCACTGTTTTATCTCCCAAAATATCAATGTTTTATCTCATGAACTCTCGTTGGTTTGTCTCCCGAAATCACATTGTCTAATCCTCTGACCTCTTGCTGTTTTATCTCCCAAACTCCCACTGTTTTATCTCCTGAACTACCACTGTTATAGCCCATAAACGTGCTGTTTTAATCTCATGAACTGTCGTTGTTTTATTTTAATTCTCACTGTAATATCTGCTGAACTCTCACAGTTTTATGACCTGAACTCATGTTGTTTTATCCTCTGGCCTCTCACTCTTTTATGTACCGTCATCTCACTTTCTTAACACCCGCACATTCTCTGCTTTATTTCCTGAGCTCTCACTGTTTTATCTCCCAATATCTCACTGTTTTATCTCCCAATGACTCACTGCTTCATCTCCTCAACTCCTGCTGTTATATCTCCCAAACACATGGTCTTTTATCTCCTGAACTCCTG
>JANJGN010004257.1:30000-35089 GCA_026770705.1 Isurus oxyrinchus | reverse complement strand
ACCCTGCCATGTATGCCTGTGAACAGAATTGCTGTTCTTTTCAAAGTGCACCGCCGGGTGACACTTTGTCTTTTTTACATCATTAAGTCACACCAGCCACCAGGTGAAACTTTCAGATTATTTTTGTTCAAAGGAAGCAACAGGTTGGCGCTCGCACGGAAGGAAGCCTGCAGCCGGCGTGCGTCGCCTGCGTTCAACAGGGTTCTGGGCACGCACTTTGGCAACCCAAGGGGACTAATGAACAGACTTTGTGTTTTATTCATCATGAAGGACACCGCCAGGTGACACTTAAGAGAATATTTCTGTTTAGGATATATATACATATATACATCTGTTCATGTCGCCACAAAATTATTGAAACCAGGGTTACCACCGGCCTGGGCCCCGGACGATTTTTCAGACCGACAACATAGCTCGGAAAGCCCGCATAAATTGCACTTACATCGTCATTTTGGACTTCCGAGAGGTCATTGGAAGGTGTTCTATTTGAAATAGTTGACCTTCCTCAAAGTCGCACTTTTTTAGGCATTTTTAAAGTGTGACCGTTGCCTTAAAATGTTCTGAAAATCGTGTCCCCGAAATTCTCCGGGTACCCCGCCAATCCCCCCGGCCAACAATTGCACCCGAGAGGTGGGGCGGTAGCCCTACCGTCCAGGAGGCCTCAAAAGCCCGCAAAGCGCCATTTTGCCGTTTCCTCTTCGGGAGAACCGAAGGGAAATCATTAATGAGCTGGACGAGTACCATGCCAAAAATTGCAACCGACCCAGCCGTCGGGCCGATTCGCTACTCTCAGGGGGAATACCCCCACTGCGAGCCGGGCAAGAGCCTCGGATTCGACGCCATACGCTTCCGTCTGAGCACGGATTTTCTTCTCCCGGGCCCAGGAGACACTTTCCACGGCCGGCGAATGCAATCTGGGGTGCATTTTATTTATTAGTTACTGATTTCTCTTCCAAACTTGCCTCTGCCACAGACTTAAGTCCAAATGGTTAATGATTTCTCCGCCACACTTGCCTCGCTGCCAGAGACTAAGTCCAAACGGTTAATGATTTCTCCGCCACACTTGCCTCGCTGCCAGAGACTAAGTCCAAATGGTTAATGATTTCTGCACCACACTTGCCTCTCTGCCAGAGACGAAGTCCAAACGGTTAATGATTTCTCTCCGCCACACTTGCCTCGCTGCCAGAGACTAAGTCCAAATGGTTAATGATTTCTGCACCACACTTGCCTCGCTGCCAGAGACGAAGTCCAAACGGTTAATGATTTCTCCGCCACACTTGCCTCGCTGCCAGAAACTAAGTCCAAATGGTTAATGATTTCTCCACTGCACTTGCCTCTGTGCCAGAGACGAAGTCCAAATGGTTAATGATTTCTGCACCACACTTGCCTCTCTGCCAGAGACGAAGTCCAAACGGTTAATGATTTCTGCGCCACACTTGCCTCGCTGCCAGAGACTAAGTCCAAATGGTTAATGATTTCTGCACCACACTTGCCTCGCTGCCAGAGACTAAGTCCAAATGGTTAATGATTTCTGCACCACACTTGCCTCTCTGCCAGAGACTAAGTCCAAACGGTTAATGATTTCTCCGCCACACTTGCCTCGCTGCCAGAGACTAAGTCCAAACGGTTAATGATTTCTGCACCACACTTGCCTCTCTGCCAGAGACGAAGTCCAAACGGTTAATGATTTCTCCGCCACACTTGCCTCGCTGCCAGAGACTAAGTCCAAATGGTTAATGATTTCTCCACTGCACTTGCCTCTGTGCCAGAGACGAAGTCCAAATGGTTAATGATTTCTGCACCACACTTGCCTCTCTGCCAGAGACGAAGTCCAAACGGTTAATGATTTCTGCGCCACACTTGCCTCGCTGCCAGAGACTAAGTCCAAATGGTTAATGATTTCTCCGCCACACTTGCCTCGCTGCCAGAGACTAAGTCCAAATGGTTAATGATTTCTGCACCACACTTGCCTCGCTGCCAGAGACTAAGTCCAAATGGTTAATGATTTCTGCACCACACTTGCCTCTCTGCCAGAGACGAAGTCCAAATGGTTAATGATTTCTCAGGGCCACTGTCCCATTGGTTAGCCATTTCTCCAGAGGCTTACCGAGGCCAACCTGCGATATCTCGCGGACCCGGAGGCCCCGTTGCACGTCCTGCACATTCAGTCCGAGGTGCATTGGTTACCCATTTCTCCAGAAGCTTACCGAAGGCACACCGTCACACCTCGCGGGCCCCGAGGCCACTTTCCCCGGTGCGCAAATTCAATCCGAGGTGCATTGCCCTTAGCCGCCTTCTCCGGCCGGCTTCGGGTGCGTTTCCGGGGCTCCGACCGGGGCAAATCCGGTCCCCGGGGCCAGTGGGAGCCGTCCCCGGGCACGCCCGGGCTTCCGGTCGCCGCTTTCCGTGACCGACCGAAAGACGGTAAAAAATGCCGAAAATGGACAAAAATGGCCGACGGCGGGGCCTCCTGGTCGGTTAGGCGGCAGCCTGGATCGGTCCCTGCGGACCTGGAGGCTCGAGACGGCACTCGGAGCTGTCGACCGATTCTCGACTTGCCACCTCCTACCATTCTGCAGATACCCCGCCAACCCCCCCAGCCAGCAAATGCAGCCGAGATGTCGGTCGGTAGTCCAGCCGCCGAGGAGGCCTCGAAAGCCCGCGACACCTCCTTTCGCCGTTTCCCCATCGGGAGAACCGAGGGGAAATCATTATCTAGCTCCGGCAGCCCCCCTCCAACAATTGCAACCCGCCCCGTGGCCGGGCCGATTCGCCCCGCCTAGCGGGAATGCCTCCACCGGGGGCCCGGCAGAAGCTTCGGATCCGACCTCATGGACTTCCGTCTTGGCACGGATTTCCCTCACACGGGCCCAGGGGCCACTTCCCCCGGCCTTCGGACGCAGCCGGAGGTGCATCGGGCCGAAGCCGCCTTCCCGGCCGGCTTCCGGAGGTTTCCGGGGCAAACTCCGGTCCTCCCGGCGAGGGGGAGCCTTCCCCGTGCACGCCCGGGTGTCAGGCCGCCGCTTTTCTTGACCGGCCGAAAGAGGCGAAAAATGCCGAAAATGACCAAAAATGGCCGACGGCGGGGCCTCCCGGTCGGTTTGGCGGCAGCCTGGGTCGGTCCCTGCAGACCTGGAGGCTCGAGAAGGCACTTGGCGAAGTCGACCCATTCTCGATTTGCCACCTCCTCCTATTCTGCAGATAGCCCGCCAACCTCCACAGCCAGCAAATGCAACCGTCATTCAGGCCGACGACCCTCCGGTAGTCATGCCGAGGAAGAGGCACCGAAGCCCCGCCAGGCCTTCCGGATTGCACCCGCTCCCCGACCGGTTCTTTTTCAAAAAAGGGCCCAGGAGCCCGGATTATTTTAGGACGCGCTCGGGACCGCCCTGAGGGACACCGAACACCCAACCTTTCCCCGGGTCGACCCTCCCCGCCTCGGCCACCGGGGGGGGGGTCGAACCGGATCACCGGTTAATGATTTCCCCCTGCTCGGACTCGGCTGTTTCTCAACCGCGCTTGCCCGGCTCGGCCCCCAGCCCCGGCCCCTCACGTGGGGGCCCTGAATACGCCCCCCGGCAGCCATCTTGGCCCGCCGGCCCGGTATTTTAGGCCGTTTCGACCCTTCCCTGCCCGCTGGCTGACTGGTTCACCATGTCCCCATTCTGCGCTTAGACTTTTCAGCTGCTCGGGATGCCGGCTGATGACGGCTCCCGTACGACCGGGCGGGCGGCTCCAACTACCGGCCGGCTGCCCGGCCTGCTAACCCGTTAAGCATTTCCCCGTCCTGCACACATTCCCTGGACCTGCTGGTGTGTTCTGCAGCTAACTGCACCCCTACGACCGGGCGGGAGGCTATGATTACTGGTCGGCTGCCCTGCCAGGTAACCGCTTAACCGATTCCCCGTTTGGTACTGAGTCCCTGGACCTGCTGGTGTGTTCTGCAGTTAACTGCACACCTATGACCGGGCGGGAGGCTATAAATACCGGCCGGCAGCCCAGCCTGCTAACCGGCTGCCCGTGTCCCCATTCGGTACTTAGTCCGTGGACCTGCTGGTGTGTTCTGCAGCTAACTGCACCCCTATGACCGGGCGGGAGGCTGTAAATACCGGCCGGCAGCCCAGCCTGCTAACCGGCTGCCCGTGTCCCCATTCCGTACTGAGTCCCTGGACCTGCTGGTGTGTTCTGCAGCTAACTGCACCCCTATGACCGGGCGGGAGGCTGTAATTACCGGCCGGCAGCCCTGCCTGCTGACCGGCTGCCCGTGTCCTCATTCTGTACTTAGTCCTTGGACATGCTGGTGTGTTCTGCAGCTAACTGCACCCCTATGGCCGGGCGGGAGGCTGTAAATACCGGCCGGCAGCCCAGCCTGCTAACCGGCTGCCCATGTCCCCATTCCGTGCTGAGTCCCTGGACCTGCTGGTGTGTTCTGCAGCTAACTGCACCCCTATGACCGGGCGGGAGGCTGTAAATACCGGCCGGCAGCCCAGCCTGCTAACCGGCTGCCCATGTCCCCATTCCGTGCTGAGTCCCTGGACCTGCTGGTGTGTTCTGCAGCTAACTGAACCCCGATGACCGGGCGGGAGGCTGTAATTACCGGCCGGCAGCCCTGCCTGCTAACCGACTGCCCGTGTCCCCATTCGGTACTTAGTCCGTGGACCTGCTGGTGTGTTCTGCAGCTAACTGCACCCCTATGACCGGGCGGGAGGCTGTAATTACCGGCCGGCAGCCCTGCCTGCTAACCAGCTGCCCGTGTCCCCATTCTGTCCTTAGTCCTTGGACCTGCTGGTGTGTTCTGCAGCTAACTGCACCCCTATGACCGGGCGGGAGGCTGTAATTACCGGCCGGCAGCCCTGCCTGCTAACTGGCTGCCCGTGTCCCCATTCTGTCCTTAGTCCTTGGACCTGCTGGTGTGTTCTGCAGCTAACTGCACCCCTATGGCAGGCCGGCATCCCTGCCTGCTGACCGGCTGCCCGTGTCCTCATTCTGTACTTAGTCCTTGGACCTGCTGGTGTGTTCTGCAGCTAACTGCACCCCTATGACCGGGCGGGAGGCTGTAATTACCGGCCGGCAGCCCTGCCTGCTGACC
>JANJGN010004257.1:12500-17500 GCA_026770705.1 Isurus oxyrinchus | reverse complement strand
ATGCCTGTGAACAGAATTGCTGTTCTTTTCAAAGTGCACCGCCGGGTGACACTTTGTCTTTTTTACATCATTAAGTCACACCAGCCACCAGGTGAAACTTTCAGATTATTTTTGTTCAAAGGAAGCAACAGGTTGGCGCTCGCACGGAAGGAAGCCTGCAGCCGGCGTGCGTCGCCTGCGTTCAACAGGGTTCTGGGCACGCACTTTGGCAACCCAAGGGGACTAATGAACAGACTTTGTGTTTTATTCATCATGAAGGACACCGCCAGGTGACACTTAAGAGAATATTTCTGTTTAGGATATATATACATATATACATCTGTTCATGTCGCCACAAAATTATTGAAACCAGGGTTACCACCGGCCTGGGCCCCGGACGATTTTTCAGACCGACAACATAGCTCGGAAAGCCCGCATAAATTGCACTTACATCGTCATTTTGGACTTCCGAGAGGTCATTGGAAGGTGTTCTATTTGAAATAGTTGACCTTCCTCAAAGTCGCACTTTTTTAGGCATTTTTAAAGTGTGACCGTCTTAAAATGTTCTGAAAATCGTGTCCCCGAAATTCTCCGGGTACCCCGCCAATCCCCCCGGCCAACAATTGCACCCGAGAGGTGGGGCGGTAGCCCTACCGTCCAGGAGGCCTCAAAAGCCCGCAAAGCGCCATTTTGCCGTTTCCTCTTCGGGAGAACCGAAGGGAAATCATTAATGAGCTGGACGAGTACCATGCCAAAAATTGCAACCGACCCAGCCGTCGGGCCGATTCGCTACTCTCAGGGGGAATACCCCCACTGCGAGCCGGGCAAGAGCCTCGGATTCGACGCCATACGCTTCCGTCTGAGCACGGATTTTGTTCTCCCGGGCCCAGGAGACACTTTCCACGGCCGGCGAATGCAATCTGGGGTGCATTTTATTTATTAGTTACTGATTTCTCTTCCAAACTTGCCTCTGCCACAGACTAAGTCCAAATGGTTAATGATTTCTCCGCCACACTTGCCTCGCTGCCAGAGACTAAGTCCAAACGGTTAATGATTTCTCCGCCACACTTGCCTCTCTGCCAGAGACGAAGTCCAAATGGTTAATGATTTCTCCGCCACACTTGCCTCGCTGCCAGAGACTAAGTCCAAATGGTTAATGATTTCTCCACTGCACTTGCCTCTGTGCCAGAGACGAAGTCCAAATGGTTAATGATTTCTGCACCACACTTGCCTCTCTGCCAGAGACTAAGTCCAAACGGTTAATGATTTCTCCGCCACACTTGCCTCGCTGCCAGAGACTAAGTCCAAATGGTTAATGATTTCTGCACCACACTTGCCTCTCTGCCAGAGACGAAGTCCAAACGGTTAATGATTTCTCCGCCACACTTGCCTCGCTGCCAGAGACTAAGTCCAAATGGTTAATGATTTCTCCACTGCACTTGCCTCTGTGCCAGAGACGAAGTCCAAATGGTTAATGATTTCTGCACCACACTTGCCTCGCTGCCAGAGACTAAGTCCAAATGGTTAATGATTTCTCCACTGCACTTGCCTCTGTGCCAGAGACGAAGTCCAAATGGTTAATGATTTCTGCACCACACTTGCCTCTCTGCCAGAGACTAAGTCCAAACGGTTAATGATTTCTCCGCCACACTTGCCTCGCTGCCAGAGACTAAGTCCAAATGGTTAATGATTTCTGCACCACACTTGCCTCTCTGCCAGAGACGAAGTCCAAACGGTTAATGATTTCTCCGCCACACTTGCCTCGCTGCCAGAGACGAAGTCCAAATGGTTAATGATTTCTGCACCACACTTGCCTCGCTGCCAGAGACTAAGTCCAAATGGTTAATGATTTCTCCACTGCACTTGCCTCTGTGCCAGAGACGAAGTCCAAATGGTTAATGATTTCTGCACCACACTTGCCTCTCTGCCAGAGACTAAGTCCAAACGGTTAATGATTTCTCCGCCACACTTGCCTCGCTGCCAGAGACTAAGTCCAAATGGTTAATGATTTCTGCACCACACTTGCCTCTCTGCCAGAGACGAAGTCCAAACGGTTAATGATTTCTCCGCCACACTTGCCTCGCTGCCAGAGACGAAGTCCAAATGGTTAATGATTTCTGCACCACACTTGCCTCGCTGCCAGAGACTAAGTCCAAATGGTTAATGATTTCTCCACTGCACTTGCCTCTGTGCCAGAGACGAAGTCCAAATGGTTAATGATTTCTGCACCACACTTGCCTCTCTGCCAGAGACGAAGTCCAAATGGTTAATGATTTCTCAGGGCCACTGTCCCATTGGTTAGCCATTTCTCCAGAGGCTTACCGAGGCCAACCTGCGATATCTCGCGGACCCGGAGGCCCCGTTGCACGTCCTGCACATTCAGTCCGAGGTGCATTGGTTACCCATTTCTCCAGAAGCTTACCGAAGGCACACCGTCACACCTCGCGGGCCCCGAGGCCACTTTCCCCGTTGCGCAAATTCAATCCGAGGTGCATTGCCCTTAGCCGCCTTCTCCGGCCGGCTTCGGGTGCGTTTCCGGGGCTCCGACCGGGGCAAATCCGGTCCCCGGGGCCAGTGGGAGCCGTCCCCGGGCACGCCCGGGCTTCCGGTCGCCGCTTTCCGTGACCGACCGAAAGACGGTAAAAAATGCCGAAAATGGACAAAAATGGCCGACGGCGGGGCCTCCTGGTCGGTTAGGCGGCAGCCTGGATCGGTCCCTGCGGACCTGGAGGCTCGAGACGGCACTCGGAGCTGTCGACCGATTCTCGACTTGCCACCTCCTACCATTCTGCAGATACCCCGCCAACCCCCCCAGCCAGCAAATGCAGCCGAGATGTCGGTCGGTAGTCCAGCCGCCGAGGAGGCCTCGAAAGCCCGCGACACCTCCTTTCGCCGTTTCCCCATCGGGAGAACCGAGGGGAAATCATTATCTAGCTCCGGCAGCCCCCCTCCAACAATTGCAACCCGCCCCGTGGCCGGGCCGATTCGCCCCGCCTAGCGGGAATGCCTCCACCGGGGGGCCCGGCAGAAGCTTCGGATCCGACCTCATGGACTTCCGTCTTGGCACGGATTTCCCTCACACGGGCCCAGGGGCCACTTCCCCCGGCCTTCGGACGCAGCCGGAGGTGCATCGGGCCGAAGCCGCCTTCCCGGCCGGCTTCCGGAGGTTTCCGGGGCAAACTCCGGTCCTCCCGGCGAGGGGGAGCCTTCCCCGTGCACGCCCGGGTGTCAGGCCGCCGCTTTTCTTGACCGGCCGAAAGAGGCGAAAAATGCCGAAAATGACCAAAAATGGCCGACGGCGGGGCCTCCCGGTCGGTTTGGCGGCAGCCTGGGTCGGTCCCTGCAGACCTGGAGGCTCGAGAAGGCACTTGGCGAAGTCGACCCATTCTCGATTTGCCACCTCCTCCTATTCTGCAGATAGCCCGCCAACCTCCACAGCCAGCAAATGCAACCGTCATTCAGGCCGACGACCCTCCGGTAGTCATACCGAGGAAGAGGCACCGAAGCCCCGCCAGGCCTTCCGGATTGCACCCGCTCCCCGACCGGTTCTTTTTCAAAAAAGGGCCCAGGAGCCCGGATTATTTTAGGACGCGCTCGGGACCGCCCTGAGGGACACCGAACACCCAACCTTTCCCCGGGTCGACCCTCCCCGCCTCGGCCACCGGGGGGGGGGTCGAACCGGATCACCGGTTAATGATTTCCCCCTGCTCGGACTCGGCTGTTTCTCAACCGCGCTTGCCCGGCTCGGCCCCCAGCCCCGGCCCCTCACGTGGGGGCCCTGAATACGCCCCCCGGCAGCCATCTTGGCCCGCCGGCCCGGTATTTCAGGCCGTTTCGACCCTTCCCTGCCCGCTGGCTGACTGGTTCACCATGTCCCCATTCTGCGCTTAGACTTTTCAGCTGCTCGGGATGCCGGCTGATGACGGCTCCCGTACGACCGGGCGGGCGGCTCCAACTACCGGCCGGCTGCCCGGCCTGCTAACCCGTTAAGCATTTCCCCGTCCTGCACACATTCCCTGGACCTGCTGGTGTGTTCTGCAGCTAACTGCACCCCTACGACCGGGCGGGAGGCTATGATTACTGGTCGGCTGCCCTGCCAGGTAACCGCTTAACCGATTCCCCGTTTGGTACTGAGTCCCTGGACCTGCTGGTGTGTTCTGCAGTTAACTGCACCCCTATGACCGGGCGGGAGGCTGTAATTACCGGCCGGCAGCCCTGCCTGCTAACTGGCTGCCCGTGTCCCCATTCTGTCCTTAGTCCTTGGACCTGCTGGTGTGTTCTGCAGCTAACTGCACCCCTATGGCAGGCCGGCATCCCTGCCTGCTGACCGGCTGCCCGTGTCCTCATTCTGTACTTAGTCCTTGGACCTGCTGGTGTGTTCTGCAGCTAACTGCACCCCTATGACCGGGCGGGAGGCTGTAATTACCGGCCGGCAGCCCTGCCTGCTGACCGGCTGCCCGTGTCCTCATTCTGTACTTAGTCCGTGGACCTGCTGGTGTGTTCTGCAGCTGACTGCGCCTCTATTACCCGGCGGGAGGCTATAATTACCGGTCGGCTGCCTTGTCTGCTAACTGGTTCACAGGTTCCCCTGTGCCGTACATATCCCGTGGACCAGCGGCTGTGTTCTGCAGCTCAGCGCACCTTTACTACCATGCCGAAAGCCCTGAATAATGGCCGGCTACCCTGCCTGCTAACCGGTAAACCATTTGCCGCAAACCTAACCCCAGCCCTAAGCCTAACCGCTAACCCTAACCCGAACCCCGAGCCAAAAATAAACTAGCCTTGTCCCCTTCCCCGACACGAACACCCAGCCAAGCCCCTAACTCTAACCCTACCCCTGACACTTCCCCTAACCCTAACGCCCCAACCCTAACCCCAGCCCTAAGCCTAACCGCTAACCCTAACCCGAATAAAACTCCGGACCACCCGGGCGGACACCGAACACCCAGCCTTTCCCCGGTTCCACCCTCGCCGCCTCGGCCACCAGGCTCGAACCGGCTGAATGGCCAACGATATCGCTC